>JBAMBJ010004043.1:0-39588 GCA_037043495.1 Drosophila recens
TATTAATTAATGTTAACGGAAATTATTCGCACTCATGGTTTATTTTCAGCTTTCTATTTATTTCTTTTTTGAACCTACAATTTTTTTACTGTCTACCAAAGTCGTTCAATAGAAAAAGACAAAAAAAAAACGTAATTTAGAAATTAAATAAAATAATCAAAAAAATGTTAGTAAAATTAACAATAATATTATATTTTATGAAATTTTTAATGCTTAATTGAAAATATACAATATAAAAGTATGAAAAAAGAAAATAAAAAAGCAATTTACAATTTAATAAAAATTATTTTTAAAAAAGTGTTCATAAAATTAACACTAATATTATATGTTATTTTATGGAATTTTTAATGTTCAACTGAAAAAAGAAAGAAAATAAAAAAGTGATTTGGAATTTAATAAAAATAAAATAATAAATATCGAAACATAATACTATATTAACGATAACATATTATTGTATTATCGATAACATAGTATATATTCAGCGTCTCTACAAATTTCATGTTGATGATGATAATACATAATATTAAAACTGAGCAGCCCATTAAAAATAATTGTTAAATTAATAATTAATAATTAGGTATAATTGCTATTAATTAATTTATTTTATTTATTTTATTTACAGGGTATTGTTATGTAAAATACTTTAGTACTCAGCACGCAGACTAAACTTAATTTGAATTAGTTTATGCTTAAATTAAGGAGCTTTTAAGTTATGTATTAAATTTATTGAATGACTTTGGGCAACAACAACAACAACAACAACAACAACAACAACATCATCTCTTCTTTGTTTAACTTAATTTATGCGTGCGTTTTACGGGGCGTATGCGCAATTTGCTTAGAGAGTATGGAAGCAGGAATTGATCATTTGTGAATATCGTTAAATAGGCCTCTATTTGTTTTTTTTCTCTTTCTCTTTTTTTATTGCTCTTTCTGTCTGTTTCCTCTTCTGCTGCTTTGTAAGTTTTATTTTGAAATGTGGATCGAAACGTGACACTGAAAACTAAACATAAATCTCATTCATAAAGTATGCTAGAAGAGAGCGAGAGCAGCGAGACTGGGGGAAAGAGAGCGAGATTGCAGCAGCTGCATGCAGACGACAACAACAACGACAACGACGACAACAACAACAACTCGTTCGAGTGTTCGGCTTTTTATTGTCACTCGTTGCCTTCGTTGCCTTCTTGACTATTTTTAACGCCGCGACTGCGGAGAATTTTCAGTGTTCAGTTTTCAGTTTTCAGTTGATTTTGAACAGTTGCTGCGAACGCGCATAGAACACAATAACAACAACAACAACAAACAACAACAACAACAACAACAAACAACAAACAACGCGACAACGAGCCAAAAAACATTGCCTAAAAATACAAAACACAACTGACAAAAATCGAACGAAACTATTTGCCAATAATTAAAATTAAAATACGATTTGTTTTCGTTTTGTTGTTGTTTTGCATGCTTTGATAATTGTTGTAAATATCCAAAGTTTTTGTGTCTTGTTTTTTGAATGTGTCGCTGTTCAAGTGTGTGAAGGAATTGCAGCTAAAGTGCAAATATTAAGGATACGCCACGTGTCACAGGATAAACAGCAGTTTTCTGAGCGAATTGCACATGTATGTGAACAACTGAATAAATATGTACTATATTTAATAAACAGTAATACAATAGACATATATTTTTATTCATTAAATATGTACCTATAACATTATAATCAAAATAACATGAAAATTCATATGAAATAAATATTGAACAAATATTAAAAATAAATATTTTAATAATTATTCACATTACATTTAAATAAAATATTAAAAGAATACATTAAAATAAAGCAGAAAGTCTGTCAGTATCCAAATAATATTTAATAATTGAATATTAAACATTTTACGCAAAACAAAAATAAATTAACAATAAAATAATAAAAATGAATGAATATATATAAAATCAATATATGTACAAATACATTAAATATAAATTTAACATGTATAGTATAATAATGAAATTAATATGAAAATTTAAATGAAATAAATAATGAACAAATATTAAAAATAAATATTTTTTATTTAATAACAATAAATAAAAATGATGCCAAGTAAAATGTTAAAGAAATAAATTAAAAAAGAATACATTAAATAAATATGTATCATATTGCAATAAATATGTAAAGTTTTATTAAAAAAATTATATAAAAATTCAAAGGATATAAATATTGAACAAATATTAACAATAAATATTTTGATAATAAATTACAATAAATTTAAATGATAGTACGTAAAATATTAAAAGAACAAATTAAATTAAAAAATAGAAAATTTGTCAGAGCAATTCAACAGCATTATTTATAGTTCAAATAATAAACAAAATATTTGAAATTAATAATAATTTATTTTTTTAAATAGTTTACACCAGAAAAAACCCTAATTAATAAATAAAATATATAATAGAATTTTGTTCATTACATTAAGAAATGTAGATATTTAAATGTTTAACAATAATACACTCATAAAAAATATTATTTAAATATTTATATTTATTTATTAATGTGTGTTTTGATGACACTTCTACTCTGAATAAAGTTGGGCTTTAATTTATTTAATATTTAATAACAAATAAAAAAAAACAATATAAATAATTTACACAGAAATAAAAAAAAAATTTACACAGAATAAAAATACTAAAAAAAAAACAATTTAAATTATTTTAACAGAAATTATATATTTATTTGATATTTTTAGCAAATAAAAAAAGAAATATAAATTATTCAAACAGAAATGAAAATATTATTTAAATATTTATATTCATTTAATATTGTTATTATTATAACAAATAAATAAAAACAATATAAATTATTTACACAGAAATGAAAATAATATTTAAATATTTATATTTATTAAATATTATTATTATAACAAATAAACAATAAAACAATAAAACTTATTAAAACAGAAATTGCAGCATTTGAAGCCCTTTTCTTTTCATTAGCCTCCTAAAATGTTGCTAAAGTCATGCTTTTGTTGCTATTTTTTTTGTTATATATACTTAAAGAGATTACATACAATACATATATACATATGTATAGTATGTATTGTATGTATATAGACAGCTACTTATGTATGTATTGTTTGTATATTGAATACGAGTCTTATGCACAACAATAACAAAGCAACAGCTTGGCAGTTTATTGACAGAAGCAACAGCAACAACTGCAACAACAACAACAGCAACAACAACAACAGCAACAACAACAATCGCACAAAACCAGATTCCAAGCAACACAAACAACAACAACAACAACTTGAAGTAATTTGCAACTGAAAAGAAATGCCGCAATGGATAGCAGCTTGTGAAGGGGCGAAAGAGTGCGAAAGAAAGAGAGAGAGAGAGAGCAGAGAGAGAGGGATTATCAGCAAGCTAAGATGGAGGGAATGGGGCAACAGTGGGTTAAGGGGGTCTAAGGGGGGGGGGGGCGGGCGAACTCAACTCACGGCCTAGACAGCGATAAGAAAAAAAGAGAAAACTTTTTCGTAAAACGCGACACTTTGTAACAACAACAACAAACAAACAAACAAGCAACAACAAACAACTAGCAACAACAACAACAACAACAACAATTGGCGTCTTGGTCAAGCGTCAGTGAAAAGCGGCAAAATGTTGTCTTTTGGCCAACTGAGCACCGACAACTGTTGCCAACTGTTGAGAAAACGGGGCAGACGAACAACCAGCAATAACAACCAGCAACAACAAGAGCAACAACAACAGCAACAACAACAGCAACAACTGTTGCCATAGCAAGATCAGCACTTCCTCAGTTTACTCTCTTTTGACCCCCCCACCCTCCCCACTCTCACCTTCTTGCCTTCCCTCCCCCATTTAGCTACGACCTGTTTAAGGGGGGCAACCAGTGCACTATTGGTCAAATGGACCCTTTTTCTGATATAAACTAGTTTTGTAACAATATTCAAATTAACAAACTTTTCTTGCATTCCTATTAGGAACACATTGAACTGTGATGTTGCATACCAAAAATGTTAACATTGCATTCTTATGTTAAGTTAACAGCAGTTAAACATGCAGCTCATAAATTGTGCAAATATTTTGGTTGAAATTCAAGTGGCTCTAGTTTTTTGAAATCGCAAATTATTAATACAAATTATGATGAATAGTGATCAGAGTGGTTTTAACATTATGTTGGTAGATCTATGCTGTTGGTATTGTTCGTGTTGTCTGTAGTATGTGTCCATAAAGTGACGCTTTCGAAAAAATTTATTTGGGAAGAGTTTTAAAAAAATGTCAGCACTTGTCAGCGAAGTGACTTTATACATGTTGTAGAGTAATCCCTTGTGAACTTATACCAGTAAGTTTACGTGTCACTTTTTGTTACTTCTCCCAAAATTTAACTTTTTAGCACATAACCTATATGTAAGCAATGCCGGTCTACTTGAAGCACAACGGAAAAATAAAGGAAAAACTGATGGAGTGGATGCTGTTGCACATTTTTTTAAATGGTATATCGATGTTAGTAATATTACAACACACAGACAACAATAAAACATAATTTTTTTTGGGTTCATGCTAACTACTCTCCGAAAATAAGATCTAAAATATGCTCCTAAAAATATCAAATAAAAAACAAGAAATTTTAAATGTACTTAGAAAGTATAAAAAAACATTAATATAATATTTATTAACGAAAAAAAAATAAATTAAAAAATTTTGTTTGCATATATATTTTTTAGGGGCGTTGATGGGCAGTGCCACGCCCATTTTTTCAAAACTATTTCCAAATTCGATCAAGAATGATATCCAAAAAACTTTACACGGAAAACTTGATAAGCCTTCGAGTTATTAATTTATATCAGAAAAATGGTCCATTTGACCTATAGTGCAGTGTGATAGAATAATCCAGCGACCGTAACGATTATAATATTTAAAATATAAATTATTAACTAAAAGTTAATTGTTGATTTTTATCAAAAAAAAGTGAATGAAAACTCTTATCTTTCGATCTAAATACAAACATTTTTAAATAATAATTAAATTTCAATTTTTATTCCAAATTTAACTTTTATTTTCGCTTCTTATTTTAGCAATTGAAAATAAAATGTATTTTCCAACTTTTATTATAAAAATTTAAAATAAAAAAAATTGTTTTCCATTTTGATTATAAAAGTTGAAAAATAAAAATTGACTGTAAATGTTTTTTTAAGGGGGTCTTCTCATTGAGCAACTTTTTTTTTCGACTTTTTTTTTTGCATTTATTTATAGCTTGGGTAGTTGTGAATATGTCCCTAAAAGGATTTTTGGAAATTCGAAATACTTTAGGAGTTATGGCCCTTTTTGTCCAGCAATGTTAGTGTTAATGCACGTGGAGTCAAAACTTTAGACGCGTTTTTCTCGAAACCACGTTTTTCGCACTGGCGGCCATGCTATCTCCAGTTCAACTGAACCGATTTTCATGAAACAAAGTGGAATCGACGCAGAATTGTCACCATTCTCGGGTGAATGAAGACCATAATTTTAAAAATTTTTACTATTTTATTTTTACACTAAACTACAAAAAAAAAAGACCGAAATTGAAAGTTTTTTTTTGAATGGCCGCCATTTTGTCAAAAAAAATCACAAAATTATGGTTTTTATTCACCCGAGAATTACATCTATACTGATTATAACCCCGTTTTTTTTTCATTTCCGACGCTCCGGAGACCCGGAATCGTGGCCGCCGTGACGACACCTTTTTTTTCACCACCAACTTTGAAGTCTCATTACTTTTTGAACAGCCCTCGTATCGAGGCAAAAAAAATTTTTTTATTTTCTTTGAACCTTTTGTAATACAATAAATAAAAAACGTTTTCAATTATTCTTTGCGTTTTCAAATAAGAATTTTTTTAAAAAGGGTCAAAAAAACGGGTTTTGAATGAGAAGACCCCCTTAAATAATAATGAAATTTCAATTTTTATTTAAAATTTAACTCTTATTTTCGCTTCTTATTTTAGCAATTGAAAATAAATTGTATTTTCCAACTTTTATTATAAAAATTGAAAATAAAAAAAATTGTTTTCCATTTTGATTATAAAAGTTGAAATATAAAAATTGACTGTAAATGTTTTTTCAATTCAAAACTTAAAGAATAAGTATTTTTAAGTATTTTTAAGTATGCATTTGAATTTTTTTTGAAGCCATTTGAGCCGGAAGTTGTGAAGTTGACGAAAGAAAGAAAGACTCACTTCATGTCGCAGTTTTGATCCGAAATCATTAACTTGTATTTTCTTTCGTTTTAAGAATACATACACTGGCGAACATAATTATTGGCACAGCAAACATTTTGAGATTTGGGGGCTTAATTAATCCCCTATCGATAACATATTGGTATCAATGGAAAGGTCACTTAAATTCCGTTTAAATGATATAAAACTTTCCTTCAAAGTCAATTTTCGAAACTTTTTTCCTCGATTTTTTACCAAAAATTTTTTGATGCAAAAAAATTCTTCAAGCAATTTAAGGAGTAACTGCAAAAAAAATTTTTCAAAAATATTTTTGCTAGTATTTTTTATAATTTTTTGAAAATTGCAAAAAAGGCACTTTTTATGTAAAAAGTAGGAAAAAGGGGTTAAAATGGTAATTTTTAGGATTTTCAAAATATTATAAAAAATACTAGCAAAAATATTTTTGAAAATTTTCTTTTGCAGTTACTCTTAGAATTGTTCCAAGAATTTTTTGCATGTTCCAAGAATTTTTTTGCATCAAAATATTTTTTGTGAAATTGTGAATTTATAAATATGCAAAACTAAGAGTTTAATAAGGTGCTCTTTGTTAAGTACCGTTAGATTGTTGTGAACTAACTGTACATTCATTCTTTTCGTTTCTTCTTCCTCTTCATTTTCTCTATACATTGTATTCCGCTGCAGACAGTAGTTTTCGATTTATTGCAATTTAAAAGGTGATTTTATAAATATGACAGGGACTTTATAAAGAAGAAATATAAATTTTTTTTTTTTAACTATTTAAACTGGTTTGCCCCCTTAACCCTATAAAGCAGTGTTGGGCAAATGGGCAATTTCCCTGGGCACACACATATGTACATACACACATATGTACATACACACATATGTACATACACACATACATACATGCATGCATACATACACACATAAATCACTCTCGCACATCCGCACACACACACACACACACACACACACACACACATACATACACATTTGGTAGGCGGCAGGCCACAGGCAGCTGTGTGGGCGTGGCCACTAACTAAGTACATAAATCGCAAATTTCCAGCGCCAATTCGCATTAAGTCGGTCGCGTTATTGAGTTAAATTGGAAAATAAGCGAGTGACATTTATAGTTGTTGTTGTTGCTGTTGTTGTTGTTGTTGCACTCATTGTTGTTGTTGTTGTTGTTGCTGGGCAATTGTTCGCACTTGGGCCTCGAGGGTTGTTGTTGTTGTTGTTGTTGCTTATGATTTGCAACTATTTCATCATCATTATGATCATCATCATCATCATCATCATCAGCATCAGCATCAGGGTTAGACTTATCATGGCTAGTTATATATTTTATTTTCAATTGTTTTTTATCTCTGCTTTCTTTTTTAATACAACGCAAAGGATCGCAAGCTAAATGGCGCGTGCTCTCTATTACACACACACATGCATACATATATTTATACTCGAGTACTCATAGCTCGTCTCTGCTCCCACACTCTGTCTACGCCCACACACTGTGTGTCTTTTTAGCAATTTTCAAAAAACCATTTTTTACAATCACTTTGAATTGTTTTAAGAATTTTTTGCATCAAAATATTTTTTGTTTGGGACCGAGGAAAATAGTTAAAAGATACACTTTTTCAAAAAAATTTAAAAATTTTCCATGGGTACTTAATGGGTTAAGGAAATTTTTGCATCATTCAAACGGAATTTAAATGAATAGATGATTAAATTAAGATATCTGCATCAAATCTTTTTGTTATACAAAAATTTGACAAAGTCAGGGGGTATGAAGACATTAGTGGACCACTGTATATATTTTACGCATTTTCACCGATCGATTCATAAATTGTGACTAGATTCAATTGATTTCATAGTTAAAAACGACAAAATTGTATGCTCTTTTGGCTTATCGATGTTTTTGTGCCATTCAAATGGAAAAAATACTACAAAGTGTTCAAGTGTGGCATCGTAAAACAGGAAAATACATGAACTTACCAGATGTAGCAAAAAGCTAAAATTATTTTTGAAGTAGCTAAAATGCCCGCTGTTTTACAAATCATCCCGCATTTGCCAGTTGCAACCCACTAAATCTGTCGGGAAAATAGCTAGATTGGCAACATGGTCCACTGTCCACTGTCCATCACACTCTCGTTGTCCCGCTCTTTCGCACACTCTAATGCCAGCCGATTAAAGTTTGTGTCATGCAGCTGAGCTTTTGTCTGCCACGTGCAGTTTACTTTTGCATCCTTTCCCATACAGCTGAGCTCTTGTCTGTCCGCAGCTCTATTAATATACGTTAAATTTAAAATACAATATACGCTGTGTTTACACGTGCACATTTCTTGTGCATCCTTTGATCGTAAATTACTTTTTTTACACTTTGCATAACTTTCTCTGTCAAAATTAATGAAATAGGCTGTAAATTGCAAATGAATCGCGAAAAGTGTCAAATAAATTGCAGCTGCAATTTTCGAATGCATTGATTTATTATCTTGAACATTTTTGATTATTTTTTGACTAGGTTTTTTTTTCAATAACTTATTACTTAAAACTTCTGTTTAATTCATTACCCAAAATCTTTTTGAAATCAAACAATAACGGTAACAACTTTTGAAAAATGTTTAAGATATGTAAATTTGAAAATAAATTTTAAAAAATTAAGATCTTTTTATTGAGATCAAAATATAAATTGAAGTATAAATTAAATTTAGCTTTCAAAAACGATTATTTCTCATTAACAGCGTCACTAAATTTTACGCTTAACCGAAGCGAAATTAACCGTTTTGAATGAATCAGTTTTTTAACGGTTATTTCGGTTGGAATACTTTTACTCTTTGGGTATCGGTTTAATAAAAGAATTTTATTTCGGTAACGGTTGCAGTTACGGTTACCAATTGCAATCGGTTAATACCGGTTAACGGTTTTGGTTACGATTGTGGTTTTTATCCCTGAGATTAGCAATATATTTCCTCTCTGTCTCAGTTTGTTCACTCATATGAAATTCTAAATATTCAGTTAGTCTTTATTTTTAAGTATTTATAATGTTATCCATAATTCACATAATAGATTTTCACGTTAACCACTAAATTTATTTCCACATAAGTGCATAAATACTTAGTTTAAAATAACAATACGACAACCTGTTGAATGTTGAATGCTGCATAAACACGACATATTCACAAATTTGCATACATGTATTTATGTACATACAGTGAACCACAAATGTCTTCATACAGCATAAATTTGTCAAATTTGCGTATAATAAAGATGTTTTGATGCGGGTTTTTTATATTAATCTTTTATTCAATTAAATCCCGTTCTAATGATACCAAAATTTCTTTAACCCATTAAGTTCCCATCGAAAATTTTGAATTTTAAAAAAGTAAATTTTTCAACTTTTTTCCTCAATTTTTTCCAAAAAATATTTTGATGCAGAAAAATTCTTCAAAGAATTCTTCTTTTCAAAAATATTTTTTATAGTATTTTTTAAAATTTTTTGAAAACTGCAAAAAAGCCACTTTTTGTGTGAAAAGTAGGAAAAAAGGGGTTAAAATCGTAATTTTTAGGATTTTTAAAAAATTATAAAAAATACTAGCAAAAATATTTTTGAAAAATTTTTTTTGCAGTCACTCTTAGAATTGTTTGAAGAATTTTTCTGCATTAAACAATTTTTGGAAAAAATCGAGGAAAATTTTTGAAAAATTGACTTTTTCAAATTCAAAATTTTCGATGGGTACTTAATGGGTTAAAGAAATTTTGGTATCATTAGAACGGGATTTAAGTAAATAAAAGATTAAAATAAGAAAACCGCATCAAAACATCTTTATTATACGCAAATTTTACAAGTTTATGCTGTATGAAGACATTTGTGGTTCACTGTATATGTACACGTATGTATGTACATATATAGATTTTCAGATTTTCTTTCACATCACACACAAAGCCATGAAAAGTCGCATGTCAGTTAGTTTGACAGCGTCTGAAATTGGCATACCCTGTAATTTAGCTAAGATAATTGGGTATATTGTCTATGGAAGCGAAGCTTCGATTTGATAAAGAGACAATTAAGGTTACTTAATGCGTTTAAAATTGATATATGGATTCCATGATTACTTTTTATACATTTTACTAAACTATGAAAAACAAAAATATTTTGATTTATCAAATTCGTTATAGTTGAACTTGTTATTTATCTTGAATACCAAAAAGAAAAGAAAACATAAATTTTGTGCATTTATTTTTTTTATTGTGGGCAAGAATTTGCACTAAATTTTAACATTTTATAGACACAACGTCTATATGCCATATTTTATAGTTTCTTGAATAGTTTAAATTTAATCGGTTAAATTATTATTATGACATACATATGTATGATCTGGAACATTTGAAAACTTCTTTGATTCATTATACAAATCAATGCAAAATTCTAAGTAGATTTTCAACATGTTTATTGTAGCTTTACAAAGCAAGAGAATTCAGCTGAAGTTTGTAAATGATTGTAATAGAGATTACAGGGTATTTTATAGTTGTGACTTGACTGTTTTGTTGCAACTTTGAAAGCTGAGCAAAGTCAAATACAATTGCATTGGGGTCAGTTGTGCTTGGACTGACCTACGGCACTTTTTAAAGGAAGGCAAAGCCCGGAGACAACCAGTTGACGACTATGTTAATATGTATCTTGGCTAGTTACATGAACTCCCCCTCCCCTCCCCTCCACTCCCCTCCCCCTCCACCCTTTACCTATCACGACTCCACGCATCGGTTAAAAAGTATCTCTGAGTTTTTGTCGTGTAATTTGAGTCGCTAGAGAATTTCATAATAATTGCTGTTTGCTGCAAGTCGTAAATTTATTAAACCATACAAAATTATATATGTACATATGTATATTCTATGAATACAGTGATGGAAAAAATAATAGAATAGAATAAAAAGCATAGCATGAATCTGAAATTCCCACGACTTAATCAATTTTGATTATTCATAAATTGATATTAGGCAAAAGTTACTAAAGTAAAAATAATTTATAATTTCCGAAGCAATTTTTAAAATATTTAAAAAAAATTATCGTTTCTATTAGGGATTAAAACCGTCACCATTACCATAACCGTTAACCGGTATTGACCGATTGAAATTGGTAACCGTAAGCGAAACAAAAGATTTTTAATATATCGAAACCCAAAAACTGAAACTATTCCAACCGAAATAACCGTTAAGAAACCGATTCATGCATAACGGTTAATTTCGGCTCGGTCAAGCAAATAATTTACTTATGCTGTTAAGGTGTAATCATCGTTTTTGAAAAACAAATTTTATATTTATTTCTGCCCTAATTTAATTTATATATTAATCTCAATAAAAGATCTTAATTTTTTAAATTTTGAAATATTTATTTTTCAATTTTTTCCTGTGAACCGAAATCATGCCGGTATTTCAAAGCCGAAGCTTACAAAAAACCGGTAAGCGTTACGTAACGATAAATAAAAATTAACCGATAATCAAAAACCTAAAAGCGCACATAACCGAAACCGTAACTAAAACCGATATTGGTTTCGGTTTGATACCCTGCATTAAAGTTATCTGTTGATTTTTATCAAAAAAACTATAAAAATAATAATTAAAATTCACTTTTTATTTTAAAATCATAGCTTAATTTGTGTAATAAAAATTGAAAAATAACTTTGATTTTGAATTTTCATAATAAAAATTGAAAAATAAATGTTATACAATGTTGTTGTTGTTTTCCAAGTTCTCAAAACTCTTCTGTACGATCCCTGGTTTCTATTATTATGTCCATCAACGTATGCAAATAGCTGCAAATTCTGTGGCTAGCCAATTGCTTAGCTAAACAAATATATACATATGTATGTTACATATGTATATATAATTTAAAAGTATATATTATAACTACACCCCGCTGACACACACACACACACACACACACACACACACACACACACACACACGCACTTATCCAGTTACATGAGGCAAAGGAAATGCTTTGCACAAATAAAACAAAAAAATATTTGTTGAAATTTATGAATTTGAATTTATTTATACACATGCATGTGTGTGTGTGTGTGTGTGTGTGTGTGTGTGTGATTTCCGAAAAAGCGCGCATTTAATAGATACAAATGTATCTAATGAATGCAGCGCAACGTCGTCGCCTGTTTCCCCCCCAAAAAAAGTGTTTTCAACTCGTGATTTATGTTTTCTCACAACTCAATCTCTCTCTCTCTCTCTCACTCTCACTCTCTGTCTCACTCACTCTCTCTCTCTCTGTCTCGTTACAGTGATGGGCAACGCGGGATACACATGCATCCGCCGCACCTTTTGCTGGCTCAACATCATTCTGTGGGTGAGTCTCAAACACGGCGAGATACTTTTGTATCTGTATCTGTATCTGTATCTGTAGATGCCACACAGCTGTTGCAGCTGCCACAAACTCGGCCATGGCCGGATATGCAGCAACAGCAACAACAACAACTTCAAATAACAATAACAATAGCAAATCGATGCGACGCCGGTAAAAAAGAAATAATAAAAAAGCTTCTCAGCCTCGTCTACAACGGAAACAACGTCAAAGTTGTTGTTGTTGCCTCTCATTGTCTCCGTCCGTCTTTTGTTGCGCCACAAAACTCCGTAGACTTTGACAACTTCAGTAACTTCTTCCCATTGGCAACACTTTTCCAGTTTCCAAACCATACCTGTTAAACTTCGATTAGAAATCAGAATCTAATCAATTCGATTATTTTTGGAAATAATCGTAGTGACTATATAATTCATTGGATTATATTAGGATTATCTGCAATAATCTAAAATTATTACAATTATTCAAAAATAATCAGAAAAATAAATAATCAATTATAATCAACAATAATCTTTTTGAGTATTCGGATTATTTTTGATTATTTTCTGATTATTTCTGATTATAATCAAAAGATTTGGCTACTTTGATTGTGAAAGTTTAAAATAATTTAATTTTTACTAAATAGTCATAAATAATCAGAAATAATCAAAAATAATCAAAAATATTCAGAAATAATAAGAAAAAAAATCAAAAATAGTCCGAAATACTAAAAAAGATTATTTTTGATCATTTTTTATTTTTCTGATTATTTTTGAATAAGTGTAATAATTATAGATTATTTTTGATTTTTTTTAATCGTAATCATTAAATAATTGAGCAAAACCGAAAATAATCGTAATTCAATCATTAGTTCGACTTTTAAACAAAAATAATCTAATTTTTTAATGATTATGATTACTAATCATTATTTAACAGTTACATATGTTCCAAAACCATTTTTGATCGGTTATCGTTAATCACCGCTTATTATACTCAATACAGTTTACACAGGAAATTATTTTTCAGATTTGATTTTTCTTAAAATTTTTTAAATCTGGTATTTTAAGTTTTTCATTCCGAGATTTGCTTGCATTTTTAACCTTTTTTCGAATCTTTTCCGGGTTTTTTTTAAGTCAAGGAATCGTAAATTCCTACTTCAAAATACTTTTATATCTACAACTATTGATTTAAATATTATATCGTGTTTTCAAGATTCAAGACCTAATAAAAAGTGTAAAAGTCTTTAAAATCGGTTGCGATCTAAAATGCAACCTTACTTCTGAAAATCAGCTTTAAAATATGTTAGATTTTGAAATTATAACCCATATACTACTCAGTGAATTTGGTCATGAACACAATTATTCTATATAAAGTATTGTAAAATTTCGCTAAACAACTTTTGCTTTTTCAGGCAGAATTTATTATAGAGAAATTTTCCGTAGCCAACATATATTTACAAAAGAGCCTTCTCACAAAAAAATCGATTTATAATTTAAAAAAAAAGACCCTTTGAAAGAAACACTCTCAAGAAATTCAGTATACAACATTTTCAAGTAATGTAAACATTCGTTATCACATATACTAAAATTAACGTTGCTGTTTGAAGAATAGTTGAACAGTTGAAATTCTGTCCACTTTAACGAGATCGTATTGCATGACAGTCGCCTCTATGGAAATTTATTACGTTCGCTTTAAATTAAAGCTATTACTATATTTAATATTCATGTGCTCTTACACACTTACAATATTTCGCTATTAAATAATTGTAAATGCATGACAATTGTTGTTAAATATAGGCTATAAAGCATCTCTGACCCTATAAAGTATATATATTCTTGATCATGTCCGTCTATCCGTCCGTCTGTGTAAGGGGCCTCAGAGACAATTCGTAACAAGATCGGACACATAGAAAGGTGGTAATAGCTGATATAAGTTCTTAAGTAATTTAAGTGCCTAAAAGCATGCAATAAACTAGTCGGCGGTGCTACAGTCGAGCGGTACTCGACTGTCGGAGACCCCGTACTTATTATTAAGATATCTCAAACAACAAAATGATTTTCATACTAAGACTTGATTTGGACTGATCGTTCCTATGGCAGCTATATGATAAAGTAATCCGATTTCAATCAAATTTGGTCAGAATGTATGGGACCATCTTTTATGCATATTCTGTCAGTTTGGTTGAAATATCTCAAACAGGAAAAAAGTTTTCCATACTAAGACTTGATTTTCAACTGATTGTTCCTATGGGAGCTATATGATATAGTGGTCTGATCCAAAATCTAAAGTAAACTCGATCTGCTCTTAATAAAGACGAACCTGCATACCAAGTTTGGAGTCTCTAGCTCTTATGGTCTCTGAGATCTAGGCGCTCTTACAGACGGACGGACGGACGGACGGACGGACGGGCAGACGGACAGACGGACATGGCTATATCGACTCGGCTGTTGATGCTGATTAAGAATATATATACTTTATGGGGTCTGCCACGCCTCCTTCTGCCTGTTACGCACATTTTTTTTGTGACAAAGTTAATAGACCCCTTTACTTTTTTAAAGTACGGGGTCTAAAAATATTTATAATTTATGTAAACAAGCAAGGGTATCATATAGTCTTTCCTGCTTGTTTCTAGTAATTTCAACAATCTTATTGCCGAGTCGCCATCCCAAAGCGATAACTGTCCAATTAATCGAGCAATCGATTCAAATACGCAAACCAATCACTTTTATTTCACTGCCGCACTCTCTTTCACTCCTTCTTATTCAATCGCTGTCTCTCTCACTTGAGTAAATCAAGAGTTTACAACATTTTTATAAAATAATTGCTTAATTGTTGTTTTAAATACAGGCTATTTAATAATAATATTGCCTAATAATTAGCTAAATTCAAGAATCTTACGGCCAAAACAAAACGAAAATTGCCAATCGATAAATGGGTTGGAATTAAAGCGCATGTGCAGCATTCAGCTTTTGTCTGTCGCGTCCTCGTTTTGTGCGTAGTTGTTATCGCTTGTGTCATCGCCACGTGTAATGTTATCGCTATCGATTGTTGCAGCTGTGCAGCTGCGCTTTCCTCGGCGCCGGGCTGTGGCTGCGTCTCAGCTACGAGGGATACGCGACGTTGTTGCCACAGCACGCCGGACTCAGTGCGGACACGATCTTCATGTGCATCGGCGGAACTGGATTTGTGGTCAGCTTCTTTGGCTGCTGCGGCGCCTGGGTGCAGTCCCGTTGCCTGCTAGTGTTGGTAAGTGACCGAAGGCTACTATATTTGTGTTTGACTTTTTAAAAAGGACAGCGCTGCCACCTTGAGGCTTTTTCCGGTCAGATCTGTCCACTAAGGCCAACTTAGATGTACATATGAATATGAATATGAATATGAATATGAATATGAATATGAATATGAATATGAATATGAATATGAATATGAATATGAATATGAATATGAATATGAATATGAATATGGATATGAATATGAATATGAATATGGATATGAATATGAATATGAATATGAATATGAATATGAATATGAATATGAATATGAATATGAATATGAATATGAATATGAATATGAATATGAATATGAATATGAATATGAATATGAATATGAATATGAATATGAATATGAATATGAATATGAATATGAATATGAATATGAATATGAATATGAATATGAATATGAATATGAATATGAATATGAATATGAATATGAATATGAATATGAATATGAATATGAATATGAATATGGATATGAATATGAATATGAATATGAATGTGAATGTGAATATGATTATGAATATGAATATGATTATGAATATGATTATGAATATGAATATCAATATGAGTATGAATATGAATATGAATATGAATATGAATATGAATAAATATAATTTATTATAAAAAAAAAATGAGAGTTAAAAGAACTCAAGACTCGACTAAATTATAGTTAATTAATTAATTTAATTAAATATTGAATAATAATTATTATTAATATTATACAATATACTGAAATCATGTGTTTCTTGCAGTACTTTATGCTGATCGTGGTTCTGTTCCTGAGCGAGTTCCTGGTGGGCTCCATTGCCTTCCTCTTCCGCGGCGGCCTCGGACGCACCTTGGCCAACGAGCTGCGGTTCGGGATCGAGCGACATTATAATGCCACCGATCGTGGCTCGCTGGTGGCGCCCTCTGTGGCCGCCATTTGGGACAGCGTGCAGCAATCGGTGAGTGCAACAAAATAAGGAACGAATATTTAGGACTTTGAATAAATTGCTTAACACAACAAGTCATTTTTTAATTATACAATAAATTTCATTATTTGCAACATTTTTATTTTGGTTTATAAGAAATTTTATTTTTGTTTGAAAAAAAAAATAAAATCATAATAATAATTAAAAAGTTGCACAAATTTTAAGCTTTTCTTACATCGCACAAATAGTGCAGATTTTGAATCAATATCTTAATGTAATAAATCACATTTAAATTATAAAATAAGTTTGAATATTTACAACACTTATTTAATTTTACTAAATATTCGAATTGATAAAATTGAAAATTTCTTACAATTTTAATTGAATATTTCTAATTTTGCACAAATATTTTAACACTTTGAACAAAAATCTCAATATAACAAGTAATTTTTATATCATAAAATTAGTTAATAAAATAAAAAATGTAAATTTTTATTTAAATTATTACTGATAAATTCTTATATCGCACAAATATTTAAGAATTTGTATAGATATTTTAATATAATAATTTGCATTTAAATCATAAAATTTGTTTGATTATTTACAATTAACATTTTCATAATTTTTTTTATTTACAATTTAAATTGATTGAAAAATTAAGGAAGAACTAAAATAATTTAAATAATATTAATTAAATAAATTATAACAGAAATTGTCAGCTTTTTTTAATATCCCTCGAATATAAATCATAAAATTAGTTTATTAATTTACAATATTCTCATTTTATTTGAATTTAACTTTACCAAAATTTTCGAAAATTTTCGAAGAATTTCAAAAACAAATCTTTCCCATTTTTCTGTGTGCAGTTTGAATGCTGCGGCGTCTCGTCGTACGAGGATTGGTACGACATCCAGTCGTGGAGTGGGAAGCGCTGGGTGCCCGACTCCTGTTGCCGCCAGCTCTACGACAGCCGTCAGCTGATCATCAGCGAGGGCTCCGGATCCGGGTCCGGTTTGGGCGACGGCGTGATGCGCATGGACTGCGGCAGATCGGAGAATCCGTCGCTGTGGTGGGACAAGGGATGCGCCCACTCGCTGCAGACGTGGTTCAACGGCCAGCTGAACGTGGTGGGCGCCATCGGGCTGGGCATCGCCTTCGTGCAGCTGTTCGGGCTGATCACCTCGATGCTGCTGTTCTGCACGGTGAAGCACAAGCGCGCCTCCGACACCTACAAGTCCTACTCGCCCTCGATCGATCCGCAGACACGCACCAGCAGCTGGGAGGATTGAACACGACTCTGACACGATCCCAATCCCAAACCAAACCCAAACCCAAACAACGTTTCTAAAGCAAATTCAAATATTTGCATTATTTTTAGTTCGATTGTTTTTTTTTTTTAAATCTGCTGCGAAATGTGCCAAAAATTAATTTAAATACTAGTTTCAGTTTCCTTATATTACGCATACCTGTTAAATAATGATTAGTAATCATAATCATAATCATTAGTAATTCGATTATTTTTGTTTAAAAATCAAAATAATGATTAAATTACGATTATTTTCTGGTTTTGCCCAATTATCTACAAAACATCAAAAATAATTCAATCAATTCAATCATAATCAGAAAAAATCAAAAATAATCAAAATTCGGTTTATTTTTGATTTTTTTCTGATTAATTCTGAATTTTTTGGCTACTTTGATTGTGAAAATGTAATATGTTTTGATTTTTACTAAATAATCAAAAATCATCAGAAATAATAAGTAAAAATCAAAAATTATTCGAATATTAAAAAAGATTATTTTTGATTTTTTCTGGTTATTTTTGAATAATTTTAGATTATTTTTTTGGATTTTTTATAATCGCAATCATTATATAATCACAAATTTGTCAACTGTGTTCGGTTTATTTTTGATTTTTTCTGATTAATTCTGATTATTTTGGCTACTTTGATTGTGAAAATGTAATACGTTTTGATTTTTACTAAATAATCATAAATAATCAAAAAATTCAGAAATAATTAGTAAAAATCAAAAATTATTCGAATCATCAAAAAGATTATTTTTTAGATTTTAGATTTTTTGTTTGGATTTTTTATAATCGTAATCATTATATAATCACAAATTTGTCAACTGTGAATTATATAGTCACTAAGATTATTTCCAAAAATAATCGAATTGATTAGTAATTCTAATCGACATTTAACAGGTATGATTTTACGTATGTTATTCTCGATTATAAATCAGTGGTGTCCAAACTCACACAAACAAACATTGCGCGAAACGCGAAGTCAACGAAACGTTCAACTGCTTTACACAGCAACAAATGAAAAGAGAGCATATGCGAACTGTCGCCTCGTCACAGTTGGCGACGTAAAGAGAGCGAAGCATCAGTTGCAGTGCATGCTAAAAGTCTAGCGCTGTGCGGTCGCCTCTCTCATTGAACGCAGCTCAGCGACTGGCTTCAAAAAGGATCAGCCGAGCAGACGCTTCGTGAGAGCACAAACAGCCGAAGCGCAGAATGTGCTATTTATAGAACCCAAGTACTCGCACTCTCTCTCCCCCACTCTCTTTCTCTTTATACGTGTGTAGGCTGCGACGCCGGCAGAACTATGAGTTTCTATGCCATTTTGGACACCACTGTTATAAAGTATAATGCACGTCACATATTTGAAACAAGAGAAAAATTAAGAGTTTGTAAACACCCAAAAAGCTGAGCTCACAGCAAACGACGGACGACATGCAATTGCATTGTCTTTTAGTATTTTTTTTATTTGCAGTATTTTTGTTGTGAAGTCAGCTTTAATTTGGAATCTATATCTATGCAATTTAGTTAGTGGTATATCCATATTGTGATGTGCGCTCTTAGTCTTTATATATGTATGTACACCACGAATCAAGTACCAAGAGATACCAAAACAAAAAAAAAAACAAAAATTAAGAAATCTTGGTATTTTTTTATTATAATTAAATTTGTATTTTTTTTTTTTAAATTGGCACCTGAACAAATGACAACAACAACTGCCCGCAAAAAACAAAATACCACATAAAATTTAAACTAAACATATATAAATCAAGTTATATATACTTTTATTTATACTAAACATATATAAATGTCAAGCACATTCCTAAACAACAGCAATTACAACAAATTGTGTATAAGTTACAAAATAAATTAAACTATTTATTTAAATAATAAAAAATTATACAAAAGATTAAAACAAACAAAAAAACATATGTGCATATTTTGATTCCTTTCCAATTTTCAATGGTTGACGTTGCTCAGAGACCGACGAGCTTGCCTCCGATAATGTCCAGCTGGGCTGTGATGCCCTTCGATACACTCCGGGCCAGCTCTTTGGGCTTCTAAAAGGTAATACAAATAAAAGAATTCGAATTTAATTATAAATATATAAAGAACAAATCCATATTTGTAGGTAAATTCTTCAAGCTCTAGAGAAAGGCTATCCCAGAATTATTTTTAAAATTTTTACTATAAAAGTGGAAATGAAAAGTTATTTAACGATTTTTAAATAAATTTGAAATTAAATTATTATCTTCAAATTTTTGTATTTAGATCGAACAATAATTGTTTTGATAAAAATCAACAAATAACTTCTAACTATTTCATAACTTATATTTTAAAAATAATAATCGTTACGGTCCCTGATCTAGAGATTAATGATGATGTCGGAATACGTCGGATCATCTTCTTCTTTTATCATATAGCCCTCATAGAAAATATTTAAAAAAAAAATGAGTTTCTTCACCATTATTATTAGGAAATCGGAATAAATAGCTTCAGCGAACTCGGCTATTTGTGGAGCTTTAATGATGAAATTAAGTATAGCTGTCTCTCTTAACGACAGGTGTAAAATTCGGTGATGAAAAGACTAATAGAGACAATAATTTTAAATTTTCGTATTTTTGAAATTGCTTCGAAAAACCGAATTTATTTTAAAGTTACATAACTTTATAAGTACACTCTTTCTGTTACTATAACAGCTATTGTTAGTCAAGTCTTCAAATTTAAAAAATATATTTGGAAAGGTCTTCAAAATTCCGTTTGAATGATGCATAACTTTCCTTAATCCATTAAGTACCCATTGAAATATTCGAGTTTAAAAAAAGTCAACTTTCAAAACTTTTTTCCTCGATTTTTTAAAAAAAATGTTGGGATGCAAAAACAATCTTCAAACTATTTTAGGAGTGACTGCAAAAAAAAATTTTCCTAAATCAAATCGCTTAAATTTTTTATAATTTTTTGAAAGTTCCTTAAAAGTGACTTATTCGTCATTTTCATACAATAAGTGCCTTTTAAGCAGTTTTCAAAAAGTTATAAAAAATATAAGCGAAAAGATTTTTGAAAAATTGTTTTCCATAGAAAACTCAGTTGAATAATTCTAAATACTGTACTGTAAATATTTTGGGCAACAGCTAAAATTAATATGTTCATAATTTAATCAAATGATTTATTGATTTGTTTACTACGAGCAGAATAAATCTCATGGAACTCAGTTTGATGTGGTGCAATTATGATGAAACTTGGCAAGGTTGTGGAAAGCAAACATAAAATCAAAATAAATTCAATAGTCTGACTATACGTATATAAATAAAAAATAAAATGAATTACGTAAAAATTTAATGAATTTTTACGATACTTTGGTAAATATTATCATGTCTATTTGTACAATTTGTACTGCAATTTCAAAGAGTTTGTTTTGGGGTTTGACCTACAGTTGGCGATGTGTTTAATTGTCACCTATTTATGGTCAGGTAGACAACTATAATGATGATGATGATAAAGACGATGATTATGATGTTGATGACGTTGTGTTTGACGTCGAAATCTTGTGCAATGCGACGTGCAAACTAATTACGCAATCCATAACAATCTCACACATATACGGTACTTACAGTGATCGACAAAGTAATAGAAACAAACATTTTTTTTGCAAAATATCCAGTGATCCAAATAATAGTAATGAGTCGGAAAAAACGTTTAATTTTCTATACTTAGGTTTTAAATTATTTTTAACTTGTATTTTTAATTTTTATAATGTAAATTGATAATAAAACTTATTTTCAATTTTTTTTATTATTAAAATAGCAAATAAAAATTGAATTGATATCTGTATCTTTTGAGCAGGCGAGCCCATTTTTATAAATCGGCATATATATTTGATCACCACTTTATAACCTTTCTATATATTGATGTATTATAAGTATATACCCATAAACTTAAATAATTTCAATTCATTTTCTATTTTTAGATTTAAATTCAAATTTGAGAAATAGGTTTTATTTGTTCATAATAAGTTGTGTAGTTTTAAAATTGCTTCGAAAAAATATTATTTTTTTCAGTTTCTTAATTTTAACTTAATAATTTAAAAATTTAACAAAGTAAAGAAGTTCTATATTCAAGTTCAGTTCTAAGCATATTATTCAAAATTTGTTGCAAATGTCAAAAGCGGGGATTAAAACCGAAACCATAACCGATTGAAGTTGAAAAAGCTGAAACCGTAACCAAAACAAAACCTATTTTAGAATACCGAAACCCAAAAACCGAAATTATTTTAGTCGAATTAACCGTTAAGAAACCGATTCAAATATAATTATGTTGTTGAGGTGTAATCCTGGTTTTTCAAAACTAAATTTATATATTTCTTCTGTACTCATTTAATTTCTATATTATTCTGAATGAAAACATTTGTTTTGAAATTTACACAT
Organism: Drosophila recens; assembly: GCA_037043495.1. Lineage (NCBI taxonomy): Eukaryota > Metazoa > Arthropoda > Insecta > Diptera > Drosophilidae > Drosophila > Drosophila recens. The sequence goes on from JBAMBJ010004043.1 coordinate 22,481, forward strand.
CTCTTAGAGTCAAAATGAGTCTGGTTTCTATTATTTCGTCTAGCACTGTGCATAGGTTAGCTCACCTGTATGAGGGTGTTGAGTAGATTGGAAAACGCCTCGTAGCCGTTGACAATCGAGCGCGAGATGCCGTCGAATTTGTCGCCATTGTTGCCATATTTCTCATGCTCGCTGATGGTATCCAAAATGGGAGCAGGCTGCAATCAACCATCAACCATCAACCATAAACAAACAACAATCAGTTACAAATTAAAATGCAACTCACATGCGATAGATCGGCTATCTTTTTGTGTGTATTATCGTAGGCGGTATAAACTTTGGATGGAATCGCCTCGTGCTCCAGATTCACAGACTCCGCCGTCTTGTCGGGCATCGGCAGCAATGAGATCTGCAACAAGATTCACAAATTGCCAATTTCATAGATTTCAACTACTAGGCGAGAGCGAGCACGACTCTGTGAGACCCTGTACCTATTATATTTGCACAAAAGCGATTCAAAAAGCATTCATATAATAAATCAGAGACTCAAACGGTTAGTTTCACTACAATTAAGCATTAAATTGAATCGTGTTTTTAAAGTGTAACTGTCGTTTTTCAAACTTGATTTAAAACTGAGCGTTGTTCTCATTAATTAGCTTTTGATTTTAGAGTTAAAGTTATAACTTTTTTATTAAATATGAACAATAAAAGTCTGAAAATATACAAAACAACATTTGAAAATACCTTTGCACTTGAATTTTAAACTGATTTACGCTTTGTGTTCACAACACGTTTGGTGTGTCTAGCTCTTACATGTATTTAATAATTTAAATATATAATTTTTAATAATTAAAGTCTGAATATACTTAATACAATATAAAATTGCAAAATGCCTTCAGGAATATTATACTTGTATTTTGGAATTATTTTCTATATGTGTTGTGTACCTAAAAATTTTGGTGTATATAGCTCTTGTATGTATTGAAAAATATCAATGTTTTAATTAATCCATTAGAGCCTTTTCAATTTCGCTTGGAGTATGCAACATATTTTTAATGTAGATAAAATTTGTATCTAAGATTTAATTTAAAATCTGACAGTTATTTATGTACATTTTACGTAAAAATATATTTGCAATAGTAGTTAACAAACACCGAACAAGTTTGGTGTCTCTGGCTCTTACATAATACATAAATCTGTGTATGTATTTAATAGTTTGAATATCTTAGCTCAAATGTCAAATAAATGAATCGATTGTTGATGCTGATCAAGAATATAAATGCTTATTAAATACCTTAACTTATCAAATTCTGAAGAACTTAGTATACCCTTTGTACTTTTACTGAGTACAGGGTCGATTGTTGATGCTGATCAAGAATATAAATGTTGATTAAATACCTTAACTTATCAATTTCTGAACAACTTGGTATACCCTTTGTGCTTTTACTGAGTACAGGGTCCAATAGCGACTGTCTCTATGCTTATTAAATACCTTAACTTATCAATTTCTGAACAACTTAGTATACCCTTTGTGCTTTTACTGAGTACAGGGTCTCAGTCTCACCTTGAAGCCCGCTGATTCGCTGGCTGCCGTCTCGGCATTTTCGGCGGCATCTTCGGCGAATGCATCCAAGGCGCCAAAATCGGCGGCTGAGACCTGAGCATCGATGGGCGTGGCACCGTCCAAGGTGGTGGGCGCCAGAGGCAAACTCGATGTCAAATGCAACAACAACGACAACGACAACAACAATGACAACAACAACGACAACTTCATCATTATTGTGAAAATGATTGCGAAATGTTTGTTTGTATTTTTCGAGATGTTACGAAACGAAAGCGAAACTGACGCTCAGAGTTTCACTTGCTTTGGACTTTGGCAACTGTTTTGAACACTTTAAAAAATCCAAAAAAAGAAGAGATTTTGAGAGGTGCGAATGGCGAATTCGAATTCGAATTCGAGTGTGGTCCGTGCTCGGCCAGGTCCAACTATCAACTGATCAACCATCAACATCAACTGATCGACGGAGTCTCCGCGTCTGCGCAACGATTGCGAGTCGTTTATTACTTTTATTTTATTACTTAATGGCTTTAACCTGAACGTGTTAACATTGTGTGTCTGTGTGTGTGTGTGTGTGATGTGTGTGTGTGTGTGTGTGTGTGCGTGGAACACATGCTGACTGTGTGTGCAATGCACTGTATCAACTAAAAAGTAAGAGCAATAAAAACTAAAAGAAAAAAAATAGAAAATAAAGTAGATAGAAATGAAAATAAAAACATAGTGAAAGGTCAAGAATTCAACTCGGAAATTAGCTTAAACTTGTAAGCTTGTGTAATTAATAATAACATATTTAACTAATTTCAGAGTTTGTTTTACAACAAAGTGTAAAGCTGGATTTTAAAGAGCATTAAACAAGTTATAAATACAGTCGAACTTCCCTAACTCGAATTTCTCCCTATCTCGAACAAAAATATTGGCCCGTACTTCTGTAAGTCGAATTTTTCGGGGAAATTCCCAATAAAGTTTGAATTTTTTTTCGTTTATATTTTATGCTTTTGTTACCGGCTCGTTTGAATATGTTATATTGATTTACATTAGCATATGGTGATGAAATATGATAGAATATTGCATCAAAAATTACTTAAGCTTGTGAAATTGCTATAGGAAAGACGTTCGTAATGTACTTCTTTGTCGTACTAAAATGTTTAAAAATGTTTTAGGAAATATTCAAACTTATTAGTAGTTAAGGAATTTGAAAGTAGACCAAATAAATAAAAGTTGCTGAAAAATGTGGTATCTCAGCAAAAACATTTTTCATTATATTAAAAAATGAAATATTAATTATGATGACATTTGAATCGGGAACTTCTTCTGGATACAGCAAAAGAACGAAGAAACCAATTTTTGAGAATATTGACAGGTATTGAACAAACTGAAATCCATTTTTGTTGAAAATAACAAGAAATATTTTAAATTTGAAATGTATTTATGTTTGAATGCATTTGTAGTTTCTTTTAAAAAACAAAAAAACAAAAATTCCCTATCTCGAAGTCTCCCTAACTCGAACTTTTTTCTTGGATAATGGTGATTCGAGTTAGGGAAGTTCGACTGTATGTAAATAAATAAACACAAAAATAAAAAACTCATATATACAAATGAAATTAAATTACTAACGATAGATACACTCCCCGAAATTTAATTAAAGGCACCTTATTTTTGCATTAAAAAATATTGATTGACAATAACGGTACCTTAAATTCGTCATCAAGTGTGGTCATTGTTATTAGTTGTCTATTATAAGTTTCGAAAAAATCATTTACCGTTAGATTTCAGGTTGCTTTATCTGAACTTTCGTTTTGGCGCAACTTTTCATGCGAAATTCAATTAAAGGCAGTGCCTTTGTAAATATCTCCAATTTTAAAAAATCGAATTCTAAAACTCAAATTTTCAAATTTTTTCTATTTTTTCAAATTTTTAAAATGTTGGGATGCAAAAACATTCTTTAGACGATTCTAGGAGTGACTGCCAAAAAAATTTTTCAAAAATATTTTTGCTTGCATATTTTACAATTACAAAGGCACTGCCTTTAATTGAATTTCGCATGAAAAGTTGCGCCAAAACGAAAGTTCAGATAAAGCAACCTGAAATCTAACGGTAAATGATTTTTTCGAAACTTATAATAGACAACTAATAACAATGACCACACTTGATGACGAATTTAAGGTACCGTTATTGTCAATCAATATTTTTTAATGCAAAAATAAGGTGCCTTTAATTAAATTTCGGGAGTGTATTAATAAAATGCAAATTAAATAAATTTAAAGTATAAATAAGTTAATAAAATCAGAAATAAAATATAAAATGAATTAAACTATAGATTTACATAAATAGAAAAATAAATAAGTCTAAGATGTTAAAATAATAATTAAAAGCAGAAGTAATAAACTAAAATACACAAAATAAATTAAAAATCAAATGATATGTATAAATAAATAGCATATGAACTAACATAAATAAATATTAATTATAATAAACAAGAAAATCAGAAATAATGAACTACAATTTTAAATAAATAAAATGACTAACGATAGATAAAAATAAAAATAATATTAATTAAATAAGTTTTAGATTATAAGTCAATAAATAAAAGTAGTAATAATCTAAAATACAATAAATAAATTTAAATTCTAGTGATATATATAAATAAAAAGATTATTAAATACAAATTAATAATCAATAAAAAAAAGAAATAAATGCAGAAATAATATATTAAAATAATAAATAAATAAAGTTACTTAAAGTTTAAATAAATCAATAAAATCAGTTATAATACATTAATACAACTTAAATTTTAAATAAATTGAATTAAAAAGCATATTAAATAAATATTAATTATAAAAAAAAGAAATAAGTGCTAAAATAAAATTTCAAATTAATTAAATTATAAGATATAAATGAAAAGCATATTAAATTACTAACTATGGATATAAATAAAAAGAATAAATATTAATTATTAATAAATTAAAACAGAAATAATAAACTAAAATTTCAAATAATTAAAAGTTACTAAAGATGGACATAAATAAATTGATAATTCAATAATAATAAATAAAAGCAAAAATAATAAACTTAAATATAAAGTAATTAAAGTTACTATGTTAACTATAGATATAATATTAAATAAAAACAATCAGTAATAATAAACTAAAATACAAAATATACATATACATATGTATAAGTGTATATGCAAATAAAATTAAAAAAAAAAATGATTAACCATATAAATAATAGATATAAATTAATAGCTTGCAAGCTTTAAATCGCTTGTATTCACAATATTACACATGTGAACTTCAATTGATTATAGTATTAAACCATAACAATGTGATGGTAAATATTAAGTTAATAATACATATTAATACTTTGTGCTCAGTAAATTAATTTATAAGAATAAAAATCTTAATTTATTTGCAGCACTCCAACATTTTTGGATAGTCTTTAAAATGTCTAAAATGTCAAAGTCCGAAACTAAATATTACTATATACATAATTAGTTACTTTAAGTATTATTTAAACCATTATTTTATTTGAATAATCAGCTTTAAATACAATTCATAAACGGCTTGCATTAACTTTGTTTCTTTCAAATATTAAGTTTAACAATAATTTAATTCCATTCCATTTAACAGTTATATCTAATATCACAATTTATGGGAAAACTTTTTTATTCAATTCGGCAATTGAGATATTCTTTCTGATAAGTAAAATCAATATTTAATTAACTTTTTAAATTAAAAAAAAAATAACTTAAAATACCATCAAAAAACTGTTAATACACTGATCAAATATAAATGAAGAATACTTGTATTATGTATTTTAAAAATTGTATTTAGCTGAACATATTATTATTTTAAATAAGAGCAAAATACAAAAATATGTTTTTTTGTTTAATTTAAATTATTTCCAATAGCAAAAACAGTCTTTGTCTAAAAAAAATGTGTTATCTCAATGTAGAGCTAAATACTTTTAATATTCCAGATAGTTTCAAAATATTTGATAAAAAAACAACGATTGATTCAAATAATGATTAAAAAAGGTTTAAGAAATTAAGATATTCTGAATAAATTATGATTAAATATGAAATGAATACAAATTAAAATGAATAAATTATAAATAAGGAGAAATCTTTATAAATATATCTTGCATGTATGTTAGACAATTTGAAATACAGAGAGAGTTGAAGTCAAGTCCAGTGGAATAAGGCAACTAAAGAGTCGTCGAGTTGGCCATTTAGTTGCCAAGTTGGCCAACAGGATTTGCCAGTTTAGTGGCCCAAACAAAGTGTGGACACATTGTGTCATTTCACACTGTGCAACATCGATAAAAAGAGGTAAAGTTCAATCAAGTTGAAGATGATAAGGAAATGTTTATGAAATAAGTGGCAAATTTTAGAGTTATGATTGAAAAATACAATTGTTGATGTTAAAGAAAGCGTGTTAATATATATTTTGAATTTATTGTAGTATATTGCAGATTAATGTAGTCTAGTGTACAGATGACAAAGAAATGTTGATGAGATGTGTTAAGAATTTTTAGAGTTTAAGTGAAATAAAATTGTGGATAAGTGTTTAATTATATTTATAATTAATTATTGTACTGTAGTGTAGGTTAATGTAGTGCAACAATGATAAAAAATGAAAGTTAATAAAAGCTGCGAATTTTAGAGAAAATTAAATTGATCAATCGTTGGAGAATTTTAATATATGTAAGAAAGTAGTTGTATCAATTGCAGTGTAGTGTTTTATTCGTTCATGGACAGATTGGTGGGTATATAGAGCATATCACTGTTGATATCCGCCTCCATTTCGTTATCCTCCTTGTTCTGCTGCTGAATCTCAGCGATTATGATCTCCGTGGAATATTCATTGCCATTCCCATTCCCACTTCCATTCTCATTATCATCAGTATCAGTTTCAATATCGGATTCAACTTTAGCAATCGTTATATTCATCTTCAATCTCCGATTCCATTATCGGTTGGAAAGCATATTCATTTTCATAATCCTCCGATTCCTCCGATTCAAACTTCTCGATGGTATATTCATATTCAACTTCCAGCTGATCCGAATCGTATTCGTTTTTCACAATGAACTCATCTTCCAGCTGGAAGTCGTATTCATTCACATACTCGCTAAACGATTCATTCTTGATGGCGTATTCATTTTCATTTGCATTTTCATTGCATTCCTGTAGGAATCAACTCGACTTTCAGTTCGTTGTTTTCATTGCTCGCTCGATCTTCAGTCTCAGTCTCCACTTTAACGATGACCAATTGCGGAGTTTCCGACTGGGTATTGTTATTATCATTTGGTTGGGGTAAGTATGGGAGTATGCCCATGGCCACCATCAGATTGTAGTCGTATGCATTCATCGGTTCCAACAGATTGTTGTTCTCCTCATCGATGATTTCCTCCTCCTCATCGGACCTCTGCCTGCTGAACTTCTGGCTGCTCCGGCTGCATGCTTCTCAGCAGCTCCAGCTGCCTCATCAGCTGCTCGTTGCGCGCCAAATTCAGACGCTTCAGTTGCGCCAATCGCAGCTGCTGCTGCCGCTCCTGATGCTGCCGCTGATAGGACGGGGCGAAGTAGTGAGTGCGACGATAGAGACGACGTCGCTGCCAATCGGAATGCGATCCGGCCACGATAATCAAAATGTCTCTGATTCTGATGATGATGATAATGATGAATATGATGATGATAATGAGTATGATGATGAGGATTAGGATGACGAGATCCCGACACACAGCGTTCAATGTACTCATCTGTAATTGGTTGAAACCAACATTTCATTTAAATGATTGAACTATTGCAAATATCTTACCCAGACTCAGTTTTGAAACTTCCGAGCGCGTTAAACGATCCGACATTGTCACTAGTTCGTCTTCGATTTATGATTTATGATTAATTATTAATTAATTATTAATTTCTTTAACTTTGCACAATTGTTTCCTCGGGCAAGTGTCAATTGCAAGTCGCTTGTCAAAAATTCGATGTTAATTTCAAAATGTGCTTAATAGTGTTGGTAAACGATACAGAAAAAAAGTACTTAAAAGTTGCTGCTCTGTTATCGAGCTGCCATCATTTTGAAGCATGCTTCCTTTTAGAGTTGGGCTTTTTAGTTCAATTTTCTGAATAAGTTCAATCGTTCATTTTTCAGTCGTGAACTAAATCAGTCATTTAGTTCAGTTATTCAGTTGGTCAGTTAGTCATGAACTATGAACGAGATAGTTTCTATTCAGTTGGTCATGAACGATGAAAGATGAATAGGTCATTCTGATCAGTTGGTCAGTTGTTTATGAACGATAAACGATGTGAATAGGTTACGACTGTTTCTTTTTAGTGAAATGTGAAATGTGTTTTAAGTTTTTGAATCAAATAGACGACAAATGCCAACTAGATTACGGATTTCCTCTTATTATTTTGGGTTATACTTATACCCTGGCTTTTTGAAAATGAAAAAAAAGAGTAACTTGGTTTTTAATTTTGGGCTTAAGTTAACTTTCACATTGTTAAAAACTTAAAGATATATAAAATTTAAACATTCTTACATGTAAATAAAGAAGAAATTGAATCCATTTGCGGAACTCCATGTATTGTATTTCTCTAAGAAATTAAATTTTTTTATAAAGAAATTACTGACCGAAATGACCGATTTAGTTCATGATTGACTGAATAAGTTCATTAGTTCATCTTAATGACCCGTTCATTTGAACTTTTTCAGAACTAAACGACACAACTCTATCCTTTGAATCAGTGTTGTCACCAGCGTTGCCAACTGGGCAACGTGTAAAAAAGCCAGATTTCAATAAGCAAGTTTTAAAGAAATAATATAAAAATTTGTTTGTGCTTTGTTTCTACCTTCTTTCCATTCTAATTTAGAAATAAAATAGAATTCTGCTAAAAAACGGTAACATATTTTTTATTTTTACTTTAAAATTTGATTATTAAAATCTGGCTTTTTTTAACGGACTAAATTTGGCAACGCTGGTTGTCACCACAGCTTTTTTAACCCGTCAACTCGAACATTCTTGAAAGTTGAATTATGGGCAAAAAATAAACCAAATTCACTTTTAAATTATTTTTGCAGAATGTAACATATTATATAAAACCACTTTGTAATTAAGAATCAATTCTAGGCTAGAAAAGTATGAATATTGCTAGAAAAACAGCTAGAAATCTGGCATTTTACAGTATTTATTTAGCTATTTATGTCTCTCTAGTTAGTTGTTTTTTTTTTTTTTAACAATAATAACATAATAAGAACGATTTGTTCAATATTAATAACAAATAGTTGATTTTTTTTACGGCTCTTTTCCACAAATCTATAGAGTACTTAATGACAATTAATTATGAAAACAAGCGAAGAAATTTCACAAATATCAGAGATTTTATTTTTCGAACATACACCCAGTGAAATAAGTATGTATGTATATGTGGATAATGTTATTAAAAAAAAAATGTTCTTTGAACACAAAAGATTTGTTGCAGATTTCTTAAAAAAAATAATCTTATCATTTATTTTCCGTTTGAATGACACAAAAATTTCTTTAAATCATTAAGTGCCCATGGAAAATTTAGAGCTGTTTTTTTTTCAACTTTTTTCGTCGATTTTTTACAAAAAATATTTTGATGCAAAAAATTGTTTCAAAAAATTTTAACAAACAAACAATTTAAAAATATTTTTGCTAGTATTTTATATTAAAGGAGGAAAACGGGGTTAAAATAGTCATTTTTGGGATTTTAAAAAACTATAAAAGTATTTTTGAAAAAACTATTTTGTTATGGTGCATTTACACTAGTTGATAAACAAGCCAACGTTGATATCAACTTAGTCAATCCTAGTGTGAACAGCTGTCAACTTGATCAACTGTTGCGTTGACAGGAGATTGACAGTGCGAAACACATCAATTGTTGCTCTGAATGTAAACATAGTGTAAACACTTTGTGTCAACAGTTGAAGACACAACCGGCGCGTTGACAACTAAAAATTGAGTTGAGCTCGTGTTCATTCTTTTGCTTTGTGTTGACAACACTGGCAACACTTCGCTCGCCATCCGATTTAATTAATGTTGTCTGTTTTTTTCAACCGTGCAATCTATAAAAATCAAAAATTAATAATAAACCTATTTAAAAATACATTTTATATATTTTCTTTATAAACATAATTATTGAACTTTTGCTCTTGCTCTACTTCATCCTCAATAGCTAAAATCAAAATTACTGCTGCCGTAATTTTTCCTTTTTTAGCTGCTGCCATTGTACTCATTTTATCTTAAAGTAAACAAATTACATAAGAATTAACTTTAAAATACATATGCATGAGTACTTAGCACTCTTTTTACTTTGCGGAATTAACAATACACACAATATCGATTAAAATCACTTTCGATACATACACAATACCGATGTCAACGAAAAATGCATTAGCAACGTGAACTTCAACGAATGTTGTTATCAACTAGTTTAAACTACTCTCAACTTCAATATCAACGCGTTGGCATCTTGCGCGTTGCTCAACTCGAAAATTAGTTGGCAACCCGGTTTTTTTGTCAACTCTATCAACTAATGTAAACACAACAAATGCGTTGACGTTGGATATCAATTGTTGATATAGCTAGAATTGACGCTGCATCAACTAGTGTAAATGCACCATTATACGCAAGCTTGACAAATTTATGGTGTATGAAGACATTAGTGGCACACTGTATGTCAAATGATGATGACAAAGCTCGTGTAGCAAATTGAAACAGCACTGAGTCTTGAACTTTTACTCACGCCCACTAAAAATGATCTGAAGAAATGGAAAATTTTAATACAAAATGGTAAAGCGCATAATAATTCAATTTATTATTATTGTTCCCAGTGTTATGTGGCTGGCATTAAGGATCTTTTGTTGAATATTGACAAGTTGCGTGTCGAATAAGTTGATTCGGATTTCGAATCGATTACCTGGTTAATTAACAGCTCGCTGGACACCTGGACATCCAGACACGCTCAATGCATCTCAAATAATCGTTATTTGCCGATCATTGGATTTGATAAAAAAAAACGCTCCATGGCTTCAAAGTACCAATGTCATCAATTTAAAAGGCCGTTTCTTCGTTAAAATCACTGCGGATTTTAAGGAGCTTCGTCTGCACTTGCAAACCTTGATCGATGACAATTTGAATCGGAAAAGTCTCCTCACGAATCTCTTCAAGAATTTAGCGTCAAGTTTTGGCACAGCGAAATGAAATTGAGGTGAAATTCAAGCGAAAGCGATTTCTGTGGCATCCCTGATTAATTTGTTTTCGCATTGCAATTTTCGCTTATCCTAAAAGTATGCAATGAAAATTATCATCGATTTTAATACGATTTTCATTAATTTGTTATTTTTTTAATTTATTATGTGTTGTACGCAAATCAATGTTTAAATGAAAGTGACATCGACAGCTGATCAAATTAATTGAACAATTGCAAGGCGGGTGGTTGTCGTATATTGGATAGATAGGAAATACCAATCAACAACAGTAACTACATATTTATGGCTAAAATCCAAAATGAGACACTTTGTCACCTGTGGGCTTGTCGGTTTCAGGTTCAGTTAAAGTTTCAATTGTCTAATTTTGCTCAGAGCTCTCTTTGTTAGCTGACGAAAGCGTTTAAATATTCTTTGAGCTTATCGGGCAGAGAATTGTGTTTTATTTGATACCCTATTGTCAGACACACAATGCAATCAGTACATGCGCCGGGTATGATAACGTTTACATTCCGAGTGTAAAAGATACATACATATGTACATATATTAAAAGGTGTGACGAAGATGTTTCAAAATCGAAATGGAATTTCGCTATAATCTTTACAGGGTATCTCCATCTCACATATCGTTTAGCATAATCTAGTCTATCAAATTCAATTCTTATATTAATTTAATTGTTGATTTTGAGTGAATATTTGAATTTTAATAGGCATGAATTGAAATGATTATAAATATTATTTAAATATAAATATCATAGTCCAATCTATCAGATTTTTTTTCTTCCTTAAAAATTCCGAAATTGTGCATTTTAAATGGTTACAAATATATGAATTTAAATATTATAAAATGATCGATCAAATGCATTTTGTGGACTAAATTGTTTTCTATTTTCAAAATTTCAAAACTGTTTTTAAAAGCATTTATTTAAATGATTAAAAAATAGAATATATTCAAATATATTTATCTCACATTTCCTTTAGCATAATCTGAGCTATCGAATTTATTTTGTAGACTAGTTTTCTTTATTTCCATGTTTATAATCATTAATTTAAATGATTAAAAATATTATAGTCTGATCAATAAAATTTAAATTGAGAATTTAATTGTTTTCTATTTTCAAAACTCCCGAATTGTTAATTTTAAGTGATTATATTTGAATTTGTATAAGCATTTATTAAAATGATCAAAAATATAATATTTTCAAATTTATTTATCTCACAATTCCTTCAGCATAATTTGATCTATCAAATTTATTTTGTAGACTAAATGGTTTTTTTTTTTATTTTAATTTTGATAATCATTAATTTAAAATTTAAATTAAATTTTAAATGATTACAAATATTATATATATAATTTTGTCTGACCTATCAACTTTATATTGTGAGCTAAACTGTTTTATATTTTCAAAATTCCAAAATTGTTAATTTTAAGTGATTAAAATGATTTCAAATATTATTTCAACTTTAATATTATAACCTGATCTATCAAAATTATTTTTGAAATTAATTTGTTTCTTATTTTAAAATTCCAAAATTAATAACTATATTTAAATATTTATAAGCATTAGCTTAAATGTTTATAAATATTATAAAAAATTATGATTTTTAATTTTCCTCAAAACACGCTACGCTACAGGGTATCTGACCATCTAGCACACTCATAATTCACTTTGTTGTTATTTCTTTTTGTCTGTTTGCTTTTTATTACAAATCGTTATTTTTATATAATATATTATGTGTTTACAATAATAGCAGCTAAATTGTTAAATAACATTAACAAATATTCAACAAAATTCGTAGCAAAAAAAAAATATACATACTATAAAGAAAAAAAAAAGTACTTATGTTAATAAGTATACATGTTAAAAATACAAATAATAAGTAGTTGCATTAGATTATTAACTAAAGTTAGGTTTAGTGCCCAAATTAGCTTATTGCACAATTTAATGTTAACAAATTTGTAACACGTTAGTTGCCAAATTTTATGTGTTGTGTTTGTTGTTGCCGATTGTTGTTGCTGTTGTTGCTGTTGTTGTTGATGTTGTTGTTGCTGAAACTGGCGCTGCTGCGACTGCCATTTTTGAGTATGCCATTTGATTGCCCCTCCCTGCCAATAGATGGCGTTTTGCGCAGTGTTTCACGCTTTGTCCGCTGCTCGCCGTATTCGCCAATTGTCACGGTGCCCAGACGCAACGTGCGTCGTTGTTGTTGTTGTTGCTGACTACCACTTGTTGCTGTTGTTGTTGTGGCATCATAGTCCGGCTGGGGCGTGGCAGGAGGCTGCGGACTGCGCACCGGCGACAGCACCGCTGCTGCTGTCGACGTCGGCGTCGCTGCTTTTCTGCTGCTGGCGCCATTGGAAAGATTCAACTTGAGCTGTTGTTGCTGTTGTTGCTTCTGTGGATTGGCAAACTGCGGCGGCTGCAAGTGAAAGAGCGAGAGAGAGAGAGTGAGAGAGGTCAGTGTGAGTGCGAGTGTGACAGCTATAGTATGCATTGCATATTTATATCTAATAGATAATTTCAAGTTGGCGAAAAATGTCAACAAATTTCTAATTAAAAACAAATTCATGATTTTCGGGTAGTCGCACTAAAAATACCCTAAGCCGTCAGGGAATCGAGCCGAAACAAAAAGAACAACTTTGATTAGAGCTTCTATTTCGCTTTTTCTTTTGGTGCAAAAATTCAATCTAAAATCTTTTTAAAAAATATGAAAATAAATATACACTGGGCGAACATAATTATTGGCACAGCAAGCATTTTGAGATTTTGAGATATTGGCATCAATGGAAAGGTCATTTAAATTTCGTTTGAATGATATACAATTTTTCTTAACCCATTAAATACCCTTCGAAAATTTCGAATTTATGCAAAAGTCGATTTTTTACAAAAAATTATTTTGATGCAAAAAAATTCTTCAAACAATTTAAGGAGTGACTGCAAATAATTGTTTCAAAAATATTTTTGCTAGTATTTTTTATAATTTTTTTGAAAATCCTAAAAATGACCATTTTAACCCCTTTTTCCTACTTTTTACACAAAAAGTGCCTTTTTAGCAATTTTCAAAAAATTATAAAAAATACTAGCAAAAATATTTTTGAAAAAATTTTTTTGCAGTCACTCCTTAAATTGCGAATTTGAATTCAGCAGAAAGCATTTTCGCACTGAATTTTGCGAGGTGCCACAAATTGGAGAAAAGCTTCCAAAAGTACATTAAAGCTCAGAGCTAACTGTAATTACTGTTTTTCTAGAAGTTACTGTTTTAGTATAATTTGAATGTACGGATTTCACACTTGTCAAATAAATGGAAACTTTGTTATTGTTGAAAAAAGCTGTTTTAGTAAAGCTCAAAGCACTTTTTGATTTACTATAAATAACTGTAACAAAGTTTATTAAAGCTCAAAGCTCATTTCAGTAACATTTTTGCATCTTGGGCACTTTAAAAACAATTTTCTTTGGCTTGATTTTATATATTTAATCATAAAAAATATCAAAAAAGCTCACAGAAGTCCATTAAAGCTCAGGGCTAACTTTTATTTCAGTTTTTTCAAGAAGCTACTGTTTTAGTAAAGCTAAAAGCTTACTTTGATGTACTTTTTACTATAAATAATTGCAACAAAGTTGATTAAAGCTCAAAGCTCATTTTAATTAATTCTTTGCGTCTTGAACAATTTAAAAATATTTTCTTTGTTTTGATTTGATCAAAAATTGCAAAAAAAAAAGGTCACAAAATTCTTTGAAGCTTAGAGCTAACTTTAACTACAGTTTTTTTTCTTCTAGAAGTTACTGTTTTTCTTTCTAAATCAAATGATAGATACTGGCAAAAGAAATTAAAAGTCATTGTCACTAAGCTCATTAAAGCTCAACGTTACATTAATTTGCTCTATTTTATAAAAAGAGATAAATTTGTATCTTTTGCCACATACTCGTAGTTATTTGGGGCAATTACTTACCGGCGGTGGCAATTCCGTCGATCCATTGGAATTGTGGCTGTTGTTGTTGTTGTTGTTGTTGCTGCTGGCGCCGTTAAGCAGCGAAATGCGATTGCCTCCGTTGTTGTTACCAATATTGTTGTTACCAATTTTGTTGTTGTTGTTGTTGTTGTTGTTGCGATAACAACTATCATCGGGCATAAACGAAGTGCGTTTCAGCGTCTCGCCGCGTTCCTGCAATTTGAAAATCAATTGAAATTGAATACAGAATTCAAATTGAAATAGATGTACAAAAGTTAATGATTAATATTAAGGAACAACTATTTATTAGATAATATTTAAAAAACATAAAATATTATAAAAAAAAAAAATAAAACCTAAATAGCTGTCAAATATAAAACACAAATTATAAGAATTCGAATAAATTGTCAAATAAAAACTACAAAATATAAAAATTCAATTTAAAAATATATAAAATTGTTAGACTTAAAGTTGTTTTAAACTTCATGTCGTCAATATTTATAAACAAAAGCTAAATAATTTTTATATAAGCACTTTTTGTGACTAATATAAAAGTTGCAATGCTCTAGTTTTCAGAATAAATAAAAGAAATTAAATAAATGAACAAAACAAAAACAAATTGAACAAAAAATGAAAATAGAGTTGGCCATGATTGATTGCTGATGGATAAAAAAGATTAATATAATTAAAAATGAAAAGAAAGTTGGCCATGATTGATTGATTGATTTCTGCTTGATGCAGTGTTAAAAATAATTAACAAAGTAAGAGAAATAAATAGATGAATAATAAACATATAATAAATAAAACATGAAAATGGAGTTGGCCTTGATTGATTAATGTAGCGTTAAGAACAAATAAAAGAAATACATATTTCATGAATAAAAAAAATAAAAAATTAAAAAAAATTAAAATAAAGCTGGCCATGATTGATTGCTGATTGATGAAGTGTTAAGAATAAATGGAAGAAATGAAAAAAATTAAAATAATATGAATAAAACATTAAAATGAAGATTTCCATGATTGATTGTTGATTGATGTAGTGTTAAAAATAAATAAATAAGTAAAAGAAATAAATAGACGAATAATAAAAATAAAATAAATGAAATATGAAAATGGAGTTGGCCTTGATTTGATTGATTGTTGATTGATGTAGCGTTAAGAAGTAAAAGAAAAATATGAATAAATATAAAATGAAAATAAATTTGGCCTTGATTTGATTGATTGATTGATTGCTGATTGATGTAGCGTTAAGCACAAATAAATAAAATAAATACATAGTTGATAAATAAAAATAGAATAATTAAAAAACGAAAATGATGTTGGCCCTGTTTTGATTTGATTGATTGCTGATTGATGATTGTCTTGCTGTCTTGCTGTCTCGCTTCCTCTCTCTCTCTCTCTCTTTGTACCTGATATGTGGACATGGTGACCAATGGTCCTCCCATGCTAACGGGTCGCATGGTCGGCATTTCATTGCCACGCCCATCGACGCCACCGCCACCGCCCCCAACACCATTTTTAGCACGTAGCAAACTCATCACTTTTTATTTGATTCGCAGTTCTCTATACAGTTCGAGCTGTTGACGCTGTCGCGTTGTTTTTTCGACTGGACGCTTCGAGTGAAGGCAAAAAGCTGCAGAGTTGTCAGCTCAACTGTTTTGGCAACAGAAAAAAGCGTCAACAGCTGATAAGATAACAAGCGACGACAACAACAACAACAGCAACAACACATTCTCTCATATCACATATCTCTCTTTTAGCTTTATTTACTTTTGCTATTGTCTATCTCTGTGTGGTGAGTCATTGTTTCCACTGTTGCCACTCATTCATTGCCCAAAAATGGGGAAAAGCCAAGAAAAGTGAAGGTCACCAAAGAGAAGACAAAAGTGTCTGTCTGTCATCAGATTATTATGCAACAGTTACTTTAAAGGCACAAGTAAGAACAGCTGCAGTTGACACTGTTAGTTAACTCTACTGTTAGATGCCCAGCACACGTAAATAAAATAATTAAAAAGAATTAAAAAATGAGACAAAATAAAAAAAAATGGATACTTCCAGAATCGAAAATGCGACATTCGTACACAGAAAAAAAGCCATTCTAAAATCAAGCCCAAAATACTTAATTTAAGCCTGAACAATCAAGTCTATATCGAGATTAAAATGGGAAAATAAGCCCAAATTACTTGATTCTCTCTCGGCCTCTCTCATTTCAACTGGTCCGGTGGCTCAGTAGTTAGAGTCGCCGACCTGTTTGAAAAAAACCTGGGTTCGATTCCCCCAGTCAATTAAAAAAAAGGTAAAAAAATGTTAATAAAAATAATTTAATAAAAAAAACTATGAAAAAAAATTGGAAAAAAATGTAAAAGAAAATAGAAAAAACGTT
>JBAMBJ010004046.1:0-23051 GCA_037043495.1 Drosophila recens
ATTCTAGATATCGTAATACAGTTTAAAGCCCAACTTTTATCGATTTTTAGCTCGATTATTGTATTTTGAACTGCAAATCAACCCAAAACAAAAAATTTAAACAAAATGTATTTTATTTATGCAATAAAAAATGAAAGAAAGACGAAAACAAGCCACGAAGCAGGAATGCAAAAGAGACTTAAAAATAATAATAAAAAAAAAAAAAAGAGAAAGGCTGCGCGCACACTGGGAGCTGAAAGCGGAGCTTACAGCTGAGCTTATCAGCTCGAAAAAAAAACAAACACACTGCTTGTATGAGCGTGCGCACACTGAAAGCTGAGCTTATATATTAGTTTTGTTCTGAACTTTTCAGCTCGCCTCTAAGCTCCGCTATAAGCTCCGATTTCAGCTCGCAGTGTGCGCGCAGCCAAAGAGAGATGCGCTTGAGTAGAGCGGCAAGGGGGGCAGCTCATTTATCTTTGCGCAACTTTTGGCTGGAGACTTCAATGGCCTCCAGCCAGAGCTTGAGCTCGGCGGGCATCTCCGGCCGCTTGGCGGCCTCCGGATACGCCTTGAGCAGCTCATGCACATTGCAGTTGGTCAGACACTGTTTGGAGATGGCGACGGCACGCACAAAGTTATCGGCCAGCGTGACAAACTGCTGCTCCAAATAGATGGCCTTGTCGTCCCACCACACCAGCCGCGTCTCGATCCTGTAGGGATGGAAAATGGGAATGGTGCGACGATAGCGCACACTGCTCGCACCTTGAACGGCGCCGCCGCCGCGCTGCCGCACCAGCTCATACAGATTGGTCAGCGAATAGAAATGGAAGCGGGCGAAATCCAATTCACGCAAATACCGCGCATTGTTCATGTGACGCAGAAAGATGTCCACGTCCTGGGACGTGCACAGGCCATAGATGGTCGTCGTGTCCGTCACTTTGCGCTTGCGCTGGAACAAACGGCCGCCCAGCACGGTGAACACGCAGCGAATGAAATAGTTGACATCCCAGATGATGTACAGAATGAGCAGCAACACCAGCCACGACATGACGACTCGACGACTCGACAATTCTTTGCTAACTTCTGCACAAAATTCCAAAATTGCGTAGCTGCAGAAGAGAGAAAGTTTAGCGTTTTAGACTTTGGCTTTTTTTTTCGGATCGGATCGGACTCGAAGTCCGAAGTGTCAATGAGATGCATTGAACCTCATTAATCGATGCGATCACTAATCGAATGCGCATAATCAACAGCGTTGCCAAAATTAGTCCGTTAAAAAATAGCCAGATTTGAATAGTCAAATTGAAAAAGAAATAATAAAAATTATGGTACTACTTTTTTTAGCAAACTTTTATTTTATTTCTGAATAAGAATGGAAAGAAGGTAGAAATAAAATAACAGAATGCTAAAAAGCAGTACCATATTTTTATATTATTTCTTCAAAATTTGCTTATCTATCCGTAAAATTTGACAAATCTATCCGAAAAAAGGACAAATTGGCAACACTGATAATCAAATACAATTCAAGTATCGATAATTACTTACTTGTCTACTTCAATTGCATGCAGTACAGCGTCGATAACGTAAACGATAACGATAGGCAACTGACGCAACGCCGACGATGATCAACTGTTGGCAAGCGACCGGACACAACTGAACTGATATGAAGACGGCTAGAAAAGCTGCTTTCAAGTCAACGCAAGAAAACAACACAACAAACGAAAGTTGCTCGCAAGCAACTGTGCTGCCTGCAGTGATGCCAATTTGGCCTTTTTTCGGTTAGATTTGTCTGAATTTTAGCAGCGTTGCCAAAATTAGTCCGTTAAAAAATAGCCAAATTTGAATAGTCAAATTTAAAAAACATAATAAAAATTATGGTTCTGCTTTTTTTTAGCAAACTTTTATTTTATTTCTGAATAAGAATGGAAAGAAGGTAGAAATAAAATAACAGAATGCTAAGAAACAGTACCATATTTTTATATTATTTCTTCAAAATTTGCTTATCTATCCGAAAAATTTGACAAATCTATCCGAAAATAGGCCAAATTGGCAAGCCTGGATTTTAACTGCTTCAGTCGGGAAAAATCTCAAACATCTTCTTTCCGAAAATCTGGCTTTTTTTTAGATTTAATTAAATTGAATCCAAAAAGAATTCTTTACTGCCAATTTTGGAACTTTTCGTTGCCATGGTCGAATGCAGAA
The DNA here is from genome assembly GCA_037043495.1 of Drosophila recens. Classification (NCBI taxonomy): domain Eukaryota; kingdom Metazoa; phylum Arthropoda; class Insecta; order Diptera; family Drosophilidae; genus Drosophila; species Drosophila recens. The sequence goes on from JBAMBJ010004046.1 coordinate 2,182, forward strand.
GTAGAGAGGGTTTTTAGCCAAGTTACTTGGATAAAAACTAAATTAAGGAACCGTCACAAAACTTGTTGCCATACGAATAAATTGCCTAGCAAATGCCGAGAGATGATAACGAAAAAAAAAAATCATTGAAGATGCAATTTTTAAATTTAAAAAAAAATAGGTTAAAAAGTTTGGCCTGTTTTTCTGTCTATATTTTTTTTTTTTCTTTGACTGTTTTGTTTTTTTTTCCGGAAATATTTGGCATCATTTGTTGCCAGCATAGCTTTTTTTCGTAAAATCTAGCTTTATTTAAAGTCAATCGGGTCTGTTCCGAATTCCGAAAACGAGTCGATTTGCCACAAAGCGCGTTGATTGCTGTTCCAAATTCCGAAAATCGACAATAATTGTTGTTTTCAAAACGTGTGGATTTAAAAAGTAAATACCATTTAAAGCTTTAAAATTAATACCTAAAATTATAAACTGAAAATTATATTAATGCTGAACATTTTTAGAATCGATTAACATCACTACTTCAAGTTTAAGCAGTTGAAGTATTTTTTAAAAAAATGTTCTTAAAATCATGTATAAAATATTTAAAAAAAAAATAAAACCGAGCTGTTCTAAATTCCACTTTAATTTTTGACTCTAGATTTGCTTTAATTCAATAAAAAAAATTCGTGCAACGAAGTTTTAGTCTAGTTTAGCTTCTATCTGCTATATTTAACCTGAAATACTTAAAATGAATTATGCAGAAAATTAATTAAACTACAACGGATAGTGACAATTTTAACTTTATTAACAAGGGTTTTTTTGTTCACTTTGGGTTTTTTTTTTTGTACAATTTAGATGTAAATTGTAAATTTACATGGCTAATAATAATCCATGACAATTTACACGAAGGTCTTTTTTTTTGTGCACAGTGCATAACTTCATTACCCCGAAATGAATGAATGGCAGCAGACTATTTGCCGCCATTGTACGTATACATGCAATATTTCTGATAACTAAAAAATCTGCCCAAGGATTTAACTCTTTCAGCTTCTCAAAGTTGACAACACTATCAAGCAGCGAGCGAGCGCCAGTGTTGCCAATTCTTCGGGACATGAAAAAGCCAAAATAGCCTTTGAAAAAAGACGAAAATAGCTAAAATAAATTTGTTGATAGCTAAAAAAAACGCTAGAGTAGTAAGACAATATTTTTATTGATTTAATCCAGTGTTTTTGGCATATTTTGATGCAAAACAAATTCTTCAAACAATTCTAGGAGTGAATGCAAAAAAAAATTGAAAAATCTCTTCGCTTATATTTTTTATGACTTTTTAAAATTTGCTAAAAATTACTATTTTAACCCCTTTTTCCTTCTTCTCATACAAAACGTGGCGTTTTAGCAATTTAAAAAAGTCATAAAAATACAAGCGAAGTTATTTTTCAAATTGTTTACAATCACTTAGTATTTTTTTAAGAATTTTTTTGCATCAAAATATTTTTTGTTTGGGACCGAGGAAAAAAGTTAAAAATTACATTTTTACAAAAAAATTTAAAAATTTTCCATGGGTACTTAATGGGTTAAGGTAATTTTTGAATAGATGATTAAATTAAGATATCTGCATCAAATCTTTTTATTATACAAAAATTTGACAAAGTTAGGGGGTATGAAGACATTAGTGGACCACTGTATATATTTTACGCATTTTCACCAATCGATTCATAAATTGTGACTAGATTCAATTGATATCATAGTTAAAAACGACAAAATGTAATGCTCTTTTGGCTTATCGATGTTTTTGTGCCATTCAAATGGAAAAAATACTACAAAATTTAAGTGTGGCATCGTAAAGCATAAAAATACATGAAGTTACCAGATGTATCAAAAAGCTAACATTATTTTTGAAGTAGCTAAAATTCCCGCTACCCGCTGTTTTACAATTCATCCCGCATTTGCCAGTTGCTGCCCACTAAATCTGTCGGGAAAATAGCTAAATTTGCAAAACTGGCGAGCGCACGGGACTCAGAGAGAACGCGAGAGCGTAGCAGAGAGAGAGCGCGCGTCAGAGAGCGCTGGTCTGAGAGCTTAAGCTAGTGCGTGTGACAGAGAGGGTGTGTGAAGGTAGTGAAAGCATAAGGCGTAAGCGAGACGAAGCTTGCTTAGCTTTTGGTTTCTTTATCTCTTCCCTTTTGCTTAGCTTTAAGCACCTTGCACTTGATCGATTCGCCGTCACCTGGCAGCTTTTTCACATGCTTTGTAGTTTGTGTTTATGCGACATTATCGACGACAAGATACCCTGTAGCAACTGGCTCTTTATTTTAAATCCAAGTTTTGTGATAGACGTTTGGTGATGAAAATAAATAAAATAATTAAATAAAAATAAATAAATAATAAATAAAAAATATTAAATAATAAATTAAAAAGGTATATGTATATGTATTAAATAATAAATAGTAACTTTCAGTACTGTAAAAGAAGACATTGTAAAATTAAGAATTGAATGAAAAAACATTAAATGTACTCCATTAACTTTTCCAGTGTACTTTATTTTAACACTGCTTTGACCCATGACCCTTTTTTACTGTCGATGTAAATTTCAAAGTCATAGGGAGGTTTGACTGTACAAAAAATATGTATAAAGGTCTCATTGGGAACTCTTCAATTACTCTATCCCATAAGAATACGAATTTTAAGCTAAATAATAAGAAATAAATAATATTTACAACAATAATAAATCATCAGAGTATATGGTATATAGTATATACCTTCTTTGTATACATAGTACTAAGCTTACAGAGTATAACAAACTTGATTAAATAGAATCTTAATGCTGATCGATCAATTGGTTTTTTTTTTCTTGCCAATTAAACGTAAACTGCTGATCATGAAATCTTTTTCTTTTTTTTTTGTTGTTTTGCGATCGTACAAATATCAATATTTTGATGAACAAAATACTTTGTATGCCCAAGGTATACATTTATGTTGACTTATTGCAAATGCCACAATTACAGGGTATACAAATCTCAAACTCTCAAGTAAACTGAATTATTGATGACAGTATATAAAAAATGAGATATCTTGAACATTTAAACTACAAATGCTGATGAAAAGTTATTTCTTAAAGTATCATTTAAGCTACCCTCTTGCAAACTGCACACATCTACAGGGTATTTAAGACGCGAGATTGATTCTAGACAAACATCCTATGCAGCTGTGAGTTGTTTATAGTTTGTTTACTGTTTACAGTTGGTCAACAGAGTTCGGGCCAAGCTCAACCTTGGCCACCAATGACTCGGAGAAATGTTAATTTTCACTGTCTCACTTTCCCTTTCCCTCGCGGCGCCCTTGCGACTGGCCTCTGTTTTCTGGTTAGTATCTTCTAGACTGAGGCGATTCAAACAGACAAATAATAATAAGTCTGGCTCATTGATTTTTGGCAGGGGCGCAACAAAACAATTTAATGGGAGGCCTCCTTTAAAGATTTAAAAAACCAAAAATAAATTGAAATTTTATGTATTTTTAAATGAAAAGAAAAATCGAAAACGTAAAGAAAGCAACCAAAAAAAACAAGCAGGAAAGGCTATAGTCGAGTTTCCGACTGTTTAATATCCTTTACTTATTTATTGCATACTTTTAGGCACTTCAAAACTTAAAAACTGTTGCTTAAAAACGTAAATCAGCCATTACCACCTTTCTATTTGTCCGATCTTGTTATGATTTAGTATGATGATAGCTAATAATTGTAGTCAACGTAAGTTAGCAAAAAATTAAAAATATCTTACAAATTGTGACCTTAAGTAACGGGTATAACAATTGGAAAAATGTAACAAAATCGTAAAGAATAAAGAATATTTATAAATTAACTTTTATTATTATTTTAAGCTATTTAATAGCTAAATATGCTTTAAAAAAAATCCAACGTACGACTAAAAGCTTTCGCCATGAATTCATAAGCTTTAAAAATATGTTCCACAATGTGGGAGACAATTTAATATCTATTTCCCTTTTAGTACATTTAAAATCAATTTATTTAATTTAAACGAACTTATATTTCTGTTTTTAAATTCAAATTTGCGGACGACAATAAACTTCTTGTCATTTTTACTTATTTCAAGAAGGCCGCTCTTTCCTCTGGCTACGCCCCTGGATTCAAATCCAGCATAAGCTTCTATTACTTAGCAGCTGCTTCCTAATCACTCAATTAATACTTATAATGAGATAATAGGCGGAAAGTCGTTAGTTACACTGTAACCAGACAGAGCAATAAGTCATATCACGATTACGATGATATGATCAGATCACGGATCTTACATTTTTGAGATCAAGTTCCATGCCCTTGACATTTACAAGTAAAGCACTCTCGAAACAAAGTAACCCACTTACCAGTGATCAATGATTTCCCACTCCTGACTTTTAACAAACACTTTCCAGCACTGCACATTCAAGTGTTAAAGTGTGGCCCATTTCGAAAAGCACTTGAGCTCAAGTCCCTATCCCAAGCTAAAGTTACAGTGATCAAATTCCAACCTTTTAGGCTGCGTTGATCACATTCACATTTCGCGGCGATCAAATTGCATGCACTACACAATTTAAATGCAATTTTGCAGCACTGGAATTTCAAGCAAGCGAGGGTAGTCCCTAGAGTAACCAATCTACGTAAGAGAAGAGCATAAACAAGGTTTCAAACAGCGGTGGGCACGCAGTGGCTCCGGGAGCAGCAGCTGCTCTCAACTTATTCAGACTCTAATAGAGTTGTTGTTGTTGATGTTGTTGAAGTGCTCCCGAATTCAGATTTCATGCCCACCACTGGTTTAAAAACATCTATCACAAATCTCTAGAGATGTTAAAACAAATATTATTTAAGCGAGCGAAATTTTGGTGCTCCTATAATGTCAAAAATTTATATTTCTGACCTTTTTTCAGAGTGACAATAATCAGTGGCTATACATTTTATTTTACACTCAGGGAAAGAAGTACACTCCCCGAAATTTAATTATAGGCACCTCTTTTTTGCATGAAATATTATGACTGGCGATAACGGTATCTTAAATTTGTCTTTAAATATTGTTATTCATCTTAGTAGTATATTTTAAGTTTCGTAAAAATCATTTACCGTTAGATTTTATATTTTTCTTCATTCTTCTTCTTCAAACGATTCTAAGAGTGACTGCAAAAAAAAATTTTCAAAAATATTTTTTCTAGTATTTTTTATAATTTTTTGAAAATTCTAAATATGACTATTTTAACCCATTTTTCCTACTTTTTCCTCCTTTTCATACAAAATGTGCCATTTTAGCAATTTTCAAAAAATTTTAAAAAATACTAGAAAAAATATTTTTGAAAATTTTTTTTTGCAGTCACTCTTAGAATCGTTTTAAGAATTTTTATGCATCAAAATATTTTTTGTAAAAAATCGAGGAAAAAAGTGAAAAAAAAACACCTTTACAAAAGTTCTAAATTTTCCACGGGTACTTAATTGGTTAAGAAAATTTTTGTGTCATTCAAATGGGAACTAAATGATAAGATTATTTTAAGAAACCTGCATCAAATCTTTTGTGTTAAAAGTATATTTTTTTTGAATAACTTCACCCACATATACTTCTTTCCCTGAGGTATATTTCTCCAAACTTGTTAACTATTTATACATTTTATGCAATATATTAATTTATTGCATGTATTTTACGACTTTTTATTCAATTGAAAATTGGTTAAATTAAAGTCCATGAATTCTTTAAAATCTCCCAGCAGATATTTGAATAACGTTTTGCCTTTGGGAACTCCGAAAATGTATCTTGAGTTTAAATTTAAAGAACATGCCTCATAGATATATTTGATAGTATTTTATGTCCTTTTTAAATTTATAAGCCGGACACTCTCGACCATCTACAATCGTGCACTTCTGGGACTACCCTCGTACAGTTGGGATTCACCTGAGTTAACTCAGGTTCCTGCTTGGACGCATTTGAACATAATTGCTAAGCCAAGTCACAGATCCGATGAACGTTTCCAAGATCTAATTTTCATAGCCGGTTGCCACATAAACAAAATATTTTATACCACATTAAAAAAAAATTAAATGACAAAAGCTACAGTTCAAAAACGTCGACTGTAAGACACCCTGTACTTTTACTATTTTACTATTTATTTTTTTTTATTTAATAATAGTGATCGAATTTTAGGAGCATTTACTTACTTATTCTGTGTGCACGAAAATTGCTATTGTAATTCGAATGTTTTGGTGAACTTAATTAGCTTAGTATATTTCAGAAAGTATCCATATTTTGGTGCCTCTAGCTCTCATAGAGAGGCCAAGTTTGAAGTAGTCCCTAGTCTGTCTGAGATTTCTGTGAATATACTCGACTCGATCCAGAATTTGTTTAATTTCAATCTGTTTGTTCTTCTTTCTTTCTTCGTTAAAGCATAGTACGCTCTAGTCCGAAAATATTTTTGCAGAGCGCCAAAACTCTCATATACAAAAAGGGTTGCAAACATGCTCGAAACTTATTTTGTAAGGTCCATTTCTAAACGTATGTACGCTGTACCTAAATATGGGCAGCTCAGAATATTTTCTGGCATCTTACAACACTGTTTGGTCAACAGATGGCAGCTCTTATTATGACCTTTCAAAACAACGATTCAATCGATGTTTTAGAAAGGTCAAAACTCTTTTGCTGAACGAGAAATGGCGACCAACAATGCAGCAAAATAAAAGCCGAATATGAGATGCTTTGATACACAAAGAGCGAATTAGACTGATTGAAATCGGATTACTATATCATATAGCTGCAACAGAGGACCAATCAGTGTGAGATTTGAGCCGTAATATGGAAAACATATTGACTTGATTGTTATAATCGATAATTTTTAGTTTAATAAGTACGGGTGTCAGTCCGACAGCCGACTACTCAACTCATGTCTATTTGATAAATTGTGCTCGAATTTTAGTTGTGCATTTATGTTATTTATTCTGTGTGTTGTTTATTGTGCTTGTGATTCGACATGCTTTGACGCAACTTAATTGTGTAGCCACAGTATATTTCAAAAGATACACAATTTTAGTGCCTCTAACTCTTATAGTGAGGTTAAGTTTGGTATCCCTATGCTGTCACACTGAGAGTTATGTGAATGTGCTCGGACTCGATCCAAACATCGATTACATTTCGAGCGTCCAAAATGTTTTCTGCTAGAGCGTTCTTCGCTTAAACAAAAAATAGGTATTAATAAAATCAAAAGCCATTTCAATGAATTCTCAAGCGTTATTCCAGACTCCATGCATCTGCAAACACTTTGCAGCACTACACAGTCCAATTTCAAGTGGGGAAAACCCAGATTTCATTGAAGTTCCAGCTCGAGAGCACTTACTAAATCAACTTGAATAGAAAAGTGATAAACACACATCCGCAATCTGGAAACCAATAAACTTCAAATTCTCAATCACTTCTCAACACTAGATACTCAAGTGTTGAGTAGTAGAAAAGCACCCAAGCTGAAATTCCACCTAAAAATAAGCACATATTTACTGGACTAGCACACTTATACATACAGTGAGTCAAGCAAGTGTTTTGATAAATTTAAACAAAAAAGCGTACATTTTATTGACTGTCTTAACTTTTTCTTATTTTTATTGTAGTTGCTTCAGGTTGAGTTTAAAGTTTTTGTAAAGCTTAAAAAAAACATAAGATTATTTAAAATTTATTTGTCAAAACAATTACTAGACATACAATAATAAATACATATAAAACAGTGAGTCAAAAAAGTGTCTTGACAAATTTAAAAAGAAAAAAATCAATTCTCTTGACTCTGTATTAACTATTTTATTTATTTCAGTTGCTTTGGGTTTTCCAAACAAAATTAATGTTCAAAAAAATAAAAAATTCTAAGATTTTTTAAAATTTTTGTCTGTCAAAACAATTACTAGACATACTGTACATTTATATATTTGATGGATTGTTAGCTTTAGATATTGCTGTTTGTTATTGTACAATAAATATAGTATATTATGCATTACATTTACATTTACATAGATTGGACTATGGGCTAAACAGATGGATGCACTTACGGCTAGGCCATTCAGATTCAGATTCAGATTCCGAGATTCAGACAACTTAAGGCTAAAGTTAAAGCACTTGACACGTGTAAACAGGCGTCAACATTTGCACACACTTTACACACACACAATCAAATACACACACACACACACACACGCACATACACTTACTTATGCATCAAGTAAAAAAAAAACAAACAAACAAAAAACAAATAATTCCTATATTAAGTGCTGCAAAAGCGGAAACGAAATTGGGAATCTAATTCCGAAATTATTCGGAATTTAATTCCGAAATTCGGAAGCTTAACTCGAAATTATTCGGAACCTTACTCCGAATTTCGGAATCTTTTTTGAAAACTTCGGAATCTAATTCCGAAATTATTCGGAATCCAATTCTGAAATTCTGAATATTACTTTGAAATTCGGAATTTAACTCCGAAATTATTCGGAGCTAAAATTATTATTAATTATTATTAAATTCCTAAATCTGACTTCAAAATCGGAATCTTAATTCGGAATATTATTCTGAAGTTTGTTATCTTACTCCGAAGCTCAAAATCGTACTCCGAAATTCGGAATCTTGCTCCAAGATTCGTAATCTTACTCCGAAATTCGGAATCTTAGTCCGAAAATCTGCATCGTACCCCGAAACTCGGAATCATATTCCGATATTCTGAATATTACTCCGAAATTCGGAGTCTTACGCCAAAATTCGGAATCTTACTCCGAAATTCGGAATCTTACTCCGAAGCTCGGAATGATATTCCGAAAATCTGCACCTGTAGTTGCGAAATTGAAATCGAGCGCGCAGCGTTAAGCATAAAGGCCCCAGCAAAAGTCTCCAATGGGTCGAGTTCATTTTGGAACTGGTTCGTTTGTCATCCGCTGGAATTGTGGGCGTCTTGTTGGTTGCCTCGTTTCTCGGTCAGCAGCCGCTGCGAAGATTCTTGCTGGACATGTCGTTGTATTCAATCCATTTGCACAATTCTGGCGGCAACGGTGGCTTCAGTTTAGCCAACGCTGTCGTTGTTGTTGTGCCTGCTGCTGTTGTTGTTGTGGTTGTGGTTGTGGCTGCCACATGTCCATTTTCCGCCTGGGAGGCAGCAGCATCTAGGGTTGTCGCTGGCACTGATGTGGCCGTGCCCATGGCGACCATCGCCGGATGCAAACTGGCCGTGGAGCTGAGAGTATGTCGCGACGCCTGCAACGGCGTCGTCGATGTCTTTGGCAGCAACTCGGCCATTATCGCATCCATGGAGACATCGATGACGCGCTGGCGACAGATGACAATGCAGTGGATAAACTTATCCGCGGGACGCACAAAACGATGCTCCATAAACAGGGATTGCTCGTCCCAGTAGATGATCTGCAAAAATAGCATTAATCCGACAAATATATTTAGATGAAAGTATACGTATAAGGAAAAATGTGTCTGAGAAATAATCAGAGAAACAATCAGATAAATTGGTGTTAAATAGTCAGAGAAATTGTTTAAATATGTTCGGATAAAAAGATGAGGAAAGAGTCGAAGAAATCGTTATATACGTAGATAGAGATATAATTAAGGTGTACTCTGAAAATAAGACCAGAAAAAAGTTACGAAATGTTCTGATAAAACGAGTCTTAGAAATATTAAGAGAAATAAACAGATAAATTGGTGATAAATAGTCAGAAAAATAGCTAAGAAATAGTGTGAAAAAAAGAGCAGAAAATTTGACAAGGGCAAGTCGAAGAAATAGTAAGAGGAATAATCGGATAAATTGATGTTAAATTTTCAGAAAAAAAAGAAAAAGATAAGGAAAAAGTAAAAGATATAGTCAGTGAAGCGGATAAATTGTTGAAAAAAATAAGAGATATAATTATGGAATACTCTGAAAAAGGTCAGAAAATAGTTACAAAATATTCGGATAAAAAGAGCCAAAGAAATAGGATAATTTTTTGAAAATATACTGAAAATATAATTGGGGAGTAGTCTGATAAAAGACCAAAAAATTTTAAAAGAGAAAAGTCGTAAAAAATAGTATGAGGAATAATCGGATAAATTGATGTAAAATATTCAGAGAAATACTTAGTTTAAATATATTCGGATAAAAGGATAAGGAAAGAGTCGAAAAAGATAGTCAGAAAAATAATCGGATAAATTGTTGAAAATAGTAAGAGATATAACTAAGGAATACTCTGAAAATAACTACGAAATTTTCGGATAAAAAGAGTCGTTGTGAGGTTGCTTTTTGACAAAAGATTCAGAGAGATAGTTTAAGAATTTTCGAAAAAGAAAATTGGGAAAATAGTCGAAAGAATAGATTAGTAAATAGTCAAGATAAAATTGATATACTATACGAAAAATTACTTAAAAATAACTAGTTGAAGAAATAAAAAATAGTCAATTAATAAATAATAAGAGATACGGCCAATAAATGTATGTGCCTATTTCTCTGTCTAGTAATAATAAATAAGAATTTAAAGTAAATATTTGGATGTTCATGTAATAACTTAGTAAATAAACCGGTAAATAGTTAGTTGAGGATTGTAGGAAAAATAGTTTAAACATAGTTCGAGAAATAAAAACTAGTCCAAAAATAGTGAGAAATATGGCCAATAAATTTTTGTTGATTATTTCTCTGTTTAGAAATGTTAAAATAACTAAACAATATTTATTAGAGAGCAAACTATTTAGAATATAAATTCCACAAAGATGTAAGTATTCAAAACAATCAAGTAATAATAAATACATTTAATAAATACATTTTTTTTGATTATTTTTCTGACTAGTAATAATAATAAATATCAGTTCAAATAATTATTTGAAATAATATATTTTAAACATAGTTCGAGAAATAGAAACTAGTCAGATAAATAATGAAAGATATGGCCAATAAATTTTTTTTTGATTATTTATTTGATTAGTAACATAATAATAATTACTAAAAAATATTAATTAGAAAACAAAATATTTAGAATATAAATTCCACCAAGATGTAAATATTAAGTAGACAATCAAGTAATAATAAATACAATTAATAAATACATTTTATTCGATTATTTTTCTTACTAGTAATAATCATAAATATTAGTTCAAATTAATATTTGTAATACTATAATATATTTGTGGAAGTGGGAGTAAACAGAGTTCCCAAATCGAAGGCTTACCCTGGAAATGATCTTGAAGCGATGAAAGGGTCGTATGAATCTTCGATAACGAATGGTGGCGGCACCTTGGAACACCGATCCGCCCAAACGGGTGATGGTGCTGTACAGTTTGGTGCGCTCATAGAAATCGACGCGGGCAAAGTCGAGTTCCCGAAAATACCGTGCGTTGTTCATGTGATAGAGCAATGTGTCCACATCGTTGCTGAGACAAACACCTGTCAACGACACAAGGGTGGGTTTAAATGCAGCTGGTTATTTTTGATACCCGTTACTAAACAAATAATTAAAAGGGTATATTGTATTCGTTGCAATGTATGTACACAGAAAAAAAAATCCGGGATATTTAGCCCGAATTTAATCCGAAACGATGTCAGAAGCGGGGTAATCTCAGATTTTCTTAAACCAAGTAAGAATTACTTGATTTTTTCAATTCCGAATTCAATCCTGAAATTCATAAATTCAGCCTAAAAAAAATATGTATTAATTATAATGTTTTACGTAACATTTGAACTTTTTTTTAAGATTTTTTTTTAACGTTTTTTTTTTAACGTTTTTTTTTAATTTTTTTTTAAGATTTTTTTCTTAACGTTTTTTTTTAAACGATTTTTTTTGTTTTTTACAATTTTTTTTAATAGATATTTATTTTTAAAAGTTGTTTTTTTAATTTTTTTTTTATTTTTACCTTTTTTTTTTAATTGACGGGGGGAATTGAACCCAGATTTTTTTCAATCTGGAGTCGGCGACTCTAGCCATTGAGCCACCGGACCGATTGAAATGAGAGAGGCCGAGAGAGAATTTTCCTCTCGCGCTCAGCAAATGTGTATTTTCCCATTTTAATCCCTATACAGGCTTGATTATTCAGCTTAATCCTGAATACATACTTAAAAAATGCGAGCTTAAATCAAGTATTTTATACTTGATTTTAGAATGGCATTTTTTTTTCTGTGTATGTAACGGGGAGAAGGAAGCATCTCCGGCCCTTAAAAGTATATATGCATATTCTTGATCAGCATTAACAGCCGAGTCGATATAGCCATGTCCGTCTGTCCGTCCGTCCGTCTGGGTGATCGCCTAGATCTTAGAGAATATAAGAGCTAGAGCAACCACATTTGGCACACAGATTTCTATAAAACCCACGCAGATCAATTTTGTTTCAAATTTTTGCCACGCCCCTTTCCACCTACGTAAATTTTGTTACAATTTAACGTTAACTACTATTATTAGCTATCATCCTATTGAATCGTAACAAGATCGGACGAATAGAAAGGTGGTAATGGCTGATTAAAGTTTTTAAGCAATGCACACTGGGCCGGATTGACAAATAAGTGGCATAAAGTCGAAAATTTAATTGAAGCAAATCTACATTTTTATTTAACATATATATACTAGATTCCCTCTGTAGAAAGCATCAATAAATATTTTTGGTAAAAATGCAACACTGGCATTTTTTATCAAGCTCCAAAGTCAGCCGATTAAACAGCTGACTTTTGTGACAAAATTGGCGGCAAACTTTTGTTGACTTTGTGCGCTTGGCAATTCCACACGATAAGCAAATTGGTTATTATTATAAATGGATTTTGAAGACCGAGGTATGTAAATTGGAGTTGAATGAAAAGATTTTGTGTCAAAACTTGTTATTTGTGATAATATGTGTATTGTTTTGTGTTGTTCAATAAGAAAAAATTTACCCAAAGTGTTCGTCTTCTGTAGAGAAAAAAAAAGTCTTCTGCGTATTTCTGCGATGTGTAATGTATGTTGAAAAAAAGTAGAACCTATTCATAAAAATATAATAACAATCCGGTTTGCGGCTTTTTGCGGCTTTTCCGACGGCTTAATTTTCTAGATGTGCTTGTTTGTATGTAAATATAATTTAAATCACGTATACGTCATGTTGTCTTATATGGGCAGTCGGGGTAGGCGTGGTCAAGCTGACTCAAAATATTGCTTAAATATTTAGAGTGGTATTTTCAATAAATATGCCAAGTTTCAGCTCGATATATGCAATTTCCGACTTTATGCCACTTATTCGGCAATCCGGCCCAGTGTGCAATGTAAGTGCCTAAAAGCATGCAACAATTTTATTTTTTTAATTTATTTAAATAAGTAACGGGTATCCTATAGTCGGGAGCTTGACTATAGTCTTTCCTCATTGGTTTTTATTTTGTGGTTTGCTGACTGAGTGAGGAAGGTAAGGGTGAAGGTGGTACCGCTGAAGGTGGTACCGACCCGACTTGGTTTATATGATTCAGCTGGGTTTCTTTTTCTTTTTGTCTATTGTTTTTTTTTTTTGTGGTTTGCTAACTGAGTGAGTGAAGGTAAAGGTGAAGGTGGTACCGGTGACGGTGGTACCGGTGAAGGTGCAACCGGCCCGGCACTTGGTTTATTTGATTCAGCTGGGTTTCTTTTTTCTTTTCTTTTCATTTATTTATTTTTTTCTTTTTGTGGTTTGCTAACTGAGTGAGATAAGGAAAAGGTGAAGGTGGCACCGGTGAAGGTGGTACCGGCCCGGCACTTGGTTTATTTGATTCAGCTGGGTTTCTTTTTATTTATTTTTTTTTCTTTTTGTGGTTTGCTAACTGAGTGAGTGAAGGTAAAGGTGAATTTGAAGGTGGTACCGGGCCGGCACTTGGAAGGCAGCTTTACGTAATTACAGACGGACTTTGGGCTATAGACTTACCATTGACTGTGGTCGACTCCAGGATGTGACAGCGGCGCTTGACAAAGCGCGCCAGCAGAACACAGAGGCACATGCGCAGGAAATAATGCAGCTCGATTAGGCCGTACAGCAGAATGATGGCCAGCAGGCAGCTGAGTGCCACATAGCACAGCTGCTCCATGTGTGAAGAAATCCTTCAAGGAAGCTCCAGTAGGGTGTACAGTAGGGTGTGCCACAACCGAAAAGGGGGTGTGACTCGTTGTAGTATTTAATTTTTTTTAAATTTTTTTTATTGCTGACTGTTTTTTGGGGTGGGTGGCACTGGGTTGGGTTGTTGTCCTGGCTAAGTTGACTTGGTTTTAAATCACAATTAGGTCATGTTGCTGACGTTTGTTGAACGCGACGCCGCATCAGGTGATATGGCTAAGACACACACACACACACACACACGGAGAGAGAGGACAACAGAAAATAAAGGAAGCCTAACACTTAAAAGCTAATGGCAACAGCAACACCAGCAACAACAACAGCGACAACACCAACAACACACACATGACACCAACTATCGCAAATTCGTGTCTGGAATTCTACCCTACCCAAGAAATTAAGCCAAATTAGAAGAAGAAAAAAAAAGGCGCGCGCCAAACAACCGCAACGACACACTGAACGCACTGAAAAAACGTTTTTATAATTTTTGGCCAATTCGCAGTTTGTCAGTCGGGGAGACCAAACGTCAAAGCCAAGCGTCGACAGCGACTGCGACTGCGACGGCGCTGTGTGTATGTTGCTGCTCTTCTTCTTCTCCTTCATCGCACACACTCGCTCTCTCTCTCTCTCTCTCTCTCTCACTCTCTCTCTGTCATCCTCGCCTGCGCAGCTTTTGAGCGACGCCCGCTAAAAGCTTTTTTAAGGGTTGAACCTGTTGCCGCTGAGCTCAAAGCTTTCGCGGCAGCTTTCAAATGTGCAGCTTCCGCTCACTGCTAATTGCATTAGCTCGCACAACAACAAAAGTTCCATAGCTCGCACTGAGCAAGTTTACACGGCAGCTAGGCCTGATTTCAACAAAATTTGCATTACTTACAAAACTGCAAAACCAATTATTAAGTTAAGAAAGCAAAAAATATCGCGTTCAAAAAATGTTCATAAAAGTTATTAATTATTAAAATTGTCGTTCATTTTTTTAATAAATAAATCTAAATTATTAAAAAAAAATTAAAAAAAAAAAATGTATATAATAATAGAATATGAACAATTTTAATAATAATTTTTCTAAAAATTTAAAATATATACAGTCGAACTTCCCTAACTCGAATCACCATTATCCAAGAAAAAAGTTCGAGTTAGGGAGACTTCGAGTTGGGGAATTATTTTTTAGTTTTTTAAAAAGAAACTACAAATGCATTCAATCATAAATACATTTCATAATGCAAATTTTTCTTGGTATTTTCAACAAAATAGGATGCCAGTTTGTTCAAGACCTGTTAATATTCTCAAAAATTGGTTTTTTCGTTCTTTTGCTGTATCTAGAAGAGGTTCCCGATTTAAATGTCATCATAATCAATATTCCATTTTTTAATATAATAAAAAGTGTTTTCGATCAGATACCATATTTTTCATGAACTTCAATTTTTTGGTCTACTTTAAAATTCCTTAATAAGTTTGAATATTTCTTAAAATATTTTTAAACATTTTAGTACACTGATTTGATTAGAGTTAGAGAAAGTTCGAGTTAGGGAAGTTCGAGTTAGGGAAGTTCGACTGTATTTTTTTGATAAAAATGTTTATTCAATAAAATGAACGAATATTTTAATTTTTCCTTAAATGGTTTTCTTTAAATTATTAGAAAAGTTTAAAAAAAGATGTTTATTCATTAAAATTGTTGTTATTTTTATTAAACAAACCATTTTATTAAAACCTTTCTCGATCTGATCAACTCAAAATTAAAACCATTCAAAATATGTCAACAAACTTTCCCAAATTAAGCTTAACATAAAAGTAATTCAATTCACATAGAATCTATCAACTCATGTCACGAAAGAATGTTTAAATAAATTGCATTGTACATATCATTTTTCTTGTTGAACTCTGAGTTAAGTGTAATGATCGTGACAACTTTTGTGTCAAGTCATCACGCATTAAATTATAATCTTAAAAAAGAAAATACCATTTTTTCAAAAAATATCTTAATATCTTGATAGTCAACATATTAGAGGAGAAGAGATTGAAAAATCTAACTTGAATGAAGTATTCCGTACTTGGTTTTTTGTATGAAATATGTATAAGTGAAATTCAAGCGAAATCGATTTCTGTGGCACCCCCGTTAAAAGCAATATTCACTAAATCACTTTACTCATTAAATCGCATTGAAATAATGTTTTTTTTTTCTAAATGCGCTAAAACCAAAGCTTGGTTTCATTTCAAAACTGTCAAGCTGTCGCATAAACTTGACAAATGTTATTCCAGTGATTTTTGGTTAACTGTCGAGTGCTTGTTTTACCCACTTTGTGTTCATAAAAAGGTGGAAAACAAATAGTTACAAAGTTCCAAATTGCCTGTGCTGTGAGCCAGAGTGTCATTTTTATCCTACCCTAACATAATAAGCGGCTATATCACAATTCTTAAGCTTTCAAGAATTCTAGAAAATGTTGACAATTTTAAATAGCAAAAATTAAGACTGCATTAAAAGTATTATACAATAGATATTTACAACTTTTTAGAGTTTTGGAAATTTTTTTTATCACTGGAAAAAAACCATTAACCATTAAAATTCGGTTAGAAAACTAGAAAATTCAATTGAAATCTAATCTAAAAGTATCCAGATCAATCAAAGAATTCAATATTAAAATTAAAGAGATTAAATATTAAAGCATAATAAAAAGGGCTTGCTTATTATCTAATAACTTTTCTTGGAGTCTAAAGCTTTTCATTAAATTTCATTATTTTAAAAGAAAACTTAAGATCTGAAATCGAGCTTATCATGGAATAGTACGAGTAGACACCCTTTAAAACAGGGTATATAACCGAAACGGTTATGTTCGAATTTAGGTATTCGGCTATCGGTTCTTTGTGTTCTAGTTTAATAACGGTTTATAATATTCAATTATTAAAAACCGATCTTATTTTGAGATTAGAAAAAAATATCAAATTTATTTTAAAACCTAGAATTACACCCTAATAACATAATAAAATTTTATGCTTAACCAATCCGAACCGGTTGCTAAACGGTTATTTTCGTTTGAATAATTTCGGTTGTTCTATTTAGGTCAGTGTTGTTTTTAAAATTTAATAAAAATTACTATTCTAACCCCTTTTTCCACCTTCTCATACAAAAACACCGTTTCAAAAAACCATAAAAAATACTTGGAATTTTTTGAAGAATTTTTTGCATCAAAATTTTTTTGTGTGGGACCGAGGAAAAAAGTTAAAAACTATACTTTAACAAAAAAATTTTAAAATTTTCCATGGGTACTTAATGGGTTAAGGAAATTTTTGCATCATTCAAACGGAATTTAAATGAATAGATGATTAAATTAAGATATCTGCATCCAATCTTTTTATTATACACAAATTTGACAAAGTTAGGTGCTGAAGACATTAGTGGACCACTGTATATATTTTACGCATTTTCACCGATCGATTCATAAATTGTGACTAGATTCAATTGATTTCATAGTTAAAAACGACAAAATGTAATGCTCTTTTGGCTTATCGATGGTTTTGTGCCATTCAAATGGAAAAAATACTACAAAATTTAAGTGTGGCATCGTGAAGCATAAAAATACATAACTTACCAGATGTTTTCAAAAAGCTAAAATTATTTTTGAAGTAGCTAAAATTCCCGCTACCCGCTGTTTTACAATTTATCCCGCATTTGCCAGTTTGCCAGCAACCCACTAAATCTGTCGGGAAAATAGCTAAATTGGCAACACTGGTTTAGGTATTGGGAATTAAAAAAGGATTTTTTCTCAATTTTAGTTGCGGCTAAACAATTCAATCGGTTTTGACCGGTTAACTGCTCAAAAGGCAAAACGTTCAAATCAGTCAGATTAAATTTTAAATCAGACATCTCTTAACAAAGAAAGTGTATTTGGAAGTCAACACAAAGTACAATATCAATATCATGTTAAAGCGAATCTACAAACTTGGATTCATGACCTTAACACTATTTTTGCAGCTGATCAATTCCGACCCAAATCGGGTAAATCGAACCCGGAACACAAGAGACGAACACACTGAACACATATCGAATAGATTCTCGTCAATCGAATGCACACTCCAAAGTTGAATAGTACCGAAAATGAGTGCAGAATTCTAATTAGCAGTTTTATTTCAACACAAGACGACACGGGAAGTTTGCCCAGGGGCTGTCGAGAGGGAGGCGGGGGGGAAGATTTGTTGTCGATTTGTAGATTTGTTGTAGATGTGCAATTACATTTGTCAGTTTTCTCACTTCATTTGTTTGACGTTTCAAACACAAATTTGAAAGGTTCGAATTTCAAGTCTTTGTTATTGTAGTTGGAATTCAACGTGATAATAACATAGAAGTAAATAGATCTACATACATATATGTATATCTACAGTTTGTCAAGGAACTCTTTACACACCCTTAAAAATGTAATATTTTGACTTTAAATAAGAAAAAAAATAGCTTATTATGTATATTTGGAAAGGTCGTTTAAATTCCGATTGAATGACACAAAACTTTCCTTAACCCATTAAGTACCCTTCGAAAATTTCGAACTTACAGCTGTGTTCACAAAAATAGCAGTGCTCTTTCTTTTACTATAACAGCTATTGTAAGTCAAGTCTTCAAATTTAAAAATTATATTTGGAAAGGTCATCTAAATTCCGTTTGAATGATGTATAACTTTCCTTAACCCATTAAGTACCCATTAAAATATTCGAATTTTAAAAAAGGTCTACTTTTTCAACTTCTTTCCTCGATTTTTTCCAAAAAATGTTGGGATGCAAAAAAATTCTTGAAAAAATTCTAAGAGTAACTGCAAAAGAAAATTTTCGCTAGTATTTTTAAAAATTTTTTGAAAACTGCAAAAAAGGCACTTTTTGCATGAAAATTAAGAAAAATGGGTTAAAATGGTAATTTTTAGGATTTTCGAAATATTGTCAAAATTACTAGCAAAAATATTTTTAAAAATTTTCTTTTGCAATTACTCTTAGAATTGTTCCAAGATTTTTTTTGCATCAAAATATTTTTTGTAAAGGAGGAAATCGAGGAAAATAGTTTTGAAAAGTGACTTTTACATAAGTTCGAAATTTTCGAAGGGTACTAAATGGGTTAACGGAAGTTTTGTGTCATTCAATCGGAATTTAAACGACCTTTCCAAATATACATATATAATAAGCTATTATTTTCTTATTTAAAGTCAAAATATTACATTTTTAAGGGTGTGCAAAGAATTAGTTGACAAACTGTATATATTCAAGTGTTAGAAACGTTGTGATTGTTGTTTTGTATTTGTATTTGCTTTTCTTCAAAACAAGGAACGGGGAAAAACATTTTCGGATTAACTCTTAACAATTTTTATGACTTTTTTTTTGTATTATTTTTTAGTTGCATTAAATTTGTTCTTGTTTATTTATTCAACAAATTTCAAAACTATATTCAAACTAACATAAACAAACTCACATACAAAATAGGCTTAAAAATTAACAAAAAAAAAATAGAATTGTTTTTTTTTTCGTTTTTTAATTTATTGTGTATTCAACTCTTATTTTATGCTTATTTAACTTGTTACGCAACAAAACAGTTACAATATAAGCTTATCTTTAAGTTGTATATATGTATATGTGTTTGATATATATATATATATACATATAGTTAGGTATGTACAAGGGCTAGGCGTAGTTTATATATTGGTTTAGCTTCGTTTACATTTATGTATTTATATATATATATATATAAAGATTGTTTGTTTGTTGTATATATATAGAAAAAGAAACTCGACTTTAAAATTTACAAAAAAAAAAAAAAAGTAATATTATAATTATGATAAAAAGTGTGTTTAGGAAACATTGTTTTAGCAGCTTTAGCAGGGAGTTTAACAGAGTTTCGATTTTCGAGCTATGGTTTATTGTTTTTTTGATATATAGTTAATAGTTAATAGACAATTTACGGATTGGCGGCAATTTTTCGAATCTTTATCTCTTTAAACTTTGCTCATTTCTATCTCTGTTTCTCGCTCTTGCTCTCTCGCTCTATTTACTTTACTTGTGCTCTTGGCTCTCTTTCTTTTTCCTTCTCTCTCTCTCTCTCTCTCTCTGTGTGTTTCTTTCTTGATTTAAAGGCATACAAAAGACATGCAATATTTTGGTTTCCACTTAATTTTGGTTTAACAAATTATCTCGCTCTCTTTCACTAGCTGTCTCCCTCTCTCTCTTCTTACAGTTAACGCTATTCCCTATCTATATATATTATTAACTCTCCAACTCTTTATCTGCTGTCTCTCTCTCTCTCTCTTTACATCCATTCAAAAATCAATTCAATTCACAAAATAGCGACGAATCCCTGGGGTCATGTTAAATTTCACATAGTTTGCGGTAGGCGGAGCAGCACCATCATCATCATCATCATCATCATCATCATCATCATCATCATCATCATTAACATTCTCACATCAACTTGTTGATCATCATCAGCATCATCATCAGCATCAATTCTCGCCATTTCAGCTCTCTGCTTTTTATCATTTCCACTGCCATTCCATATTGTCCCTCTCTCTCTCTCTCTCGCTCTCTCTTCTTCGCTCTCTCTCTCTCTATTTAGTTGGCTGCTTGTTGACACAGTGCCTCAAAATCGCAGCGCTCAACGCTGTCCGCGTAGTTGCGTCGCAGCGTTTTAAGCGGACAAAGATCCTCATCCTGTGGACAACCGGGCAGACGCACCACACGCTCCTGATGCATCACCAGCACGCGGGGCTCCTCCTTAATGCAACTGTTAAATCGAAATAGAAATACATAAACAAAATATATTCAATTCAAATCAATTCATGTTCATTATTCATATTTTCAAATATAAATTCAATTAAAACTAGT